>CAUYRH010161172.1:0-22338 GCA_963574655.1 Perodicticus potto
AAGGCAACAACCTTTGTGATGTCAGGAGGTATTGCTAAGATTAACATTAATGATGGTATCCCAGGATAACACAAAGTGTGGTGTCAGAAAGAAGTCACTAAGGTTAAGCCTAAAGACGGTAAGCAAGGGGGACATCCATTGTGATGTCAGGAGAAAGATGATAACCCAGGGCAACACCCATTGTGATGTCAGGAGGAATTCACTAATTTTAAGCTTAAAGATGGTAACCCAGGGCATCACACATTGCGATGTCAGGAAGATGGTATCCCATGGAAACACCCATTGTGATGTCAGGAATAACATGGGAACACAGGGCAACAACTTTTTTGAAATCAAGAGGAAGATGGTAACACAGTGCAACACCCAATGTTGTGTCAGGAAGAATTCCCTATGGTAAAGCGTACAGAATGTAACCCAGAGCAACACCCACTATGGTGTCAGGGTAACGTCAATGAGGTTAAGCTTAAAGAAGGTAACTCAGGGAAAAACCCACTGTGACTTCAGGAAGATATGGAGGTTAAGCTTACAGACAGTAACCCAGGACAACAACCAAGTGGTGTCAAGAGAACCTCACTGAGGTTAGGCTTAAAGACGGTAACCCAGGACAAAATGCACTGTGACTTCAGGAAGATGTAACTGAGGTTAGGCTTAAAGACAATAATCCAGGGCAAAACCCACTTTGAAGTCATGAGGACATCACGTATGTTAAGCTTCAATAAAGTGTTCCTGGACAAAAATGACTTTGACGTAAAAAGGATGTCACTGAGGCTAAGCTAAAAGACAGTAACTAAGGGGAAAACCCACAGTTACATCAAAATGACGTCACTGAATTTAAGCTTAAAGATGGCAACCCAGGACAAAACACATCTTGAGTTCAGGAGGACGTCACAAAGGTTAAGCTTAAAGACTGTAACCCAGGGAAAAACCCACTATGACATCAGGAGGATTAAAGATGGTAACCAAGGATAACCCCACTGTGATGTCAAAATAAAGTCATTGAGGCTAAGTTAAAAGATGTTAACCAAGGAAAAAACCCACTGTGAAATCCAAATGATGTCAGTGTAGTGAAGCTTACAGACAGTAACCCAGGGCAAAACCCACTTGGACGTTATGAGAACATCATGAATGTTAATCTTCAATAGGTAATCCTGGGCAAAACTGACTTAGACATAAAAAGGACATCACTGAGGCTAAACTAAAAGATGGCAAACAAGGGAAACCCCACAGTGACATAAAAAAGATGTCCCTGAAGTTAAGCTTAAAGATGGCAACCCATGCCAAAACACATATTGAGTTCATGAGGACATCACAGAGGATAAGCTTAAATACAGTAACCCAGGGAAAAACCCACTTTGACATGAGGAGGAAGTCACTGGTGTTAATATTAAAGAGTATAACCATGGGAGAAACCCACTGTGACTTAAGAGGAGCATCACTGAGATTAAGATAAAGATGGTAACTCATAGATAAACCAACTGTGACATCAATAGAACATCACTGAGATTAAAAGACAGTAACCAAGAGAAACTCCCACTGTGATGTCATAAAGAAGTCACTAGGGTTAAGCCTAAAGATGATAACGCAGGGCAAAACACACTGTGAGGTCAGAAGGACTTCACCTAGGTTGAGCTTAAAGACCATAAACCAGGGGGAAACCTACTGTGATGTCATGAGGACAACACGAAGTTTAAGCTAAAATATGGTAAAGTATGGCAAAACAAACTTTGACGTCAAAAGGACATCACTGAGGTTAAGACAAATGATGGTAGCTAAAGGAAAATCCCACGATGATGAAAAGAGGACATCACTGAGGTGGAGCTTTAAGATGGTAACACAGGAAAAAACACACTGTGATGTCTAAAGGACATCACTGAGGTTAAGCTAAAAGATGGTAATCAAGGGAAAAACCCACTGTGATGACAAGAGGACGTCACTGAAGTTGAGTTTTAAAACGGTTACACAGAGCAAAACCCACTGTGACGTCAGGAGGGCATCACTGAGATTAAGATTAAAGACAGTAACCAAGGGAAATACCCACTGCAATGTCAAAATAATGTCACTGAGGCTAAGTTAAAGACAGTAACCAAGAGAAAAACCCACTGTGATGTCAAAGGAACATCACTGAGGTTAAGCTTAAACACAATAACCCATGGCAAAACCTACATTGACATCAAAAGGACGTCACTGAGGCTAAGCTAAAAGACAACTACCCAGGCAAAACCCACTGTGATGTCAGATGGACATAATTGAGGTTAAAATAAAGAGAGTAACCCAGGGCAACACCCAGTGTGACATATGGTGACGGTGAAGGACCATGTCACAAAGAATAAGCTTGAAGCCGGTAACGTAGGGGAACACCCATTGAGATGTCAGGATGACATCACTGAGGTTGAGCTAAAGATGGTAACCCAGGGCAAAGCACACTGTGAGATCAGGAGGACTTCACTGAGATTATGCTTAAAGATGTTAACCAATGGCAAAACTGATTACGATATCATGAAGACATCATGAAACTTAAGCTTAAAGACGGTATACCAGGGTTAAACCCACTTTGATGTCAAAAGGACGTCGCTGAGGCTAAGCTAAAAGATGCTAACCAGGGGAAAAACCCACTGTGATGTCAAAAGAATGCCACTGAAGCTAAGCTAAAACATGGTAAACAAGGGGAAAATCCACTGTGACGTATAAGTATGTCGCAGAGGTTAAGCTTACAGAGGGGAACCCAGAGCACAACCTACTGTGACATAAGGAGGAAGTCACTTAGGTTAAGTTTAATGAAGGTAACCCAGGGCAACACCCATTGTGATTTCAGGAGGGCATCACTTAGCTTAAGCTCAGGGAAGGGAACCAATGGCAACAACAACTGACATCAGGAGGACATCACAGAGGTTAAGCTTAAAGACAGTAACCCAGGGCAACACTCAATGTGATGCCAGGAAGACATTACTGAGTTTAAGCTAAAAGACGGTAACCAAAGTTAAAAACCCACTGTTACATCAGTTGGACGTCACTGAGGTTAAGCTTCAAGATGGTAACCCAGGGCAACACCAACTGTGATGTCATAAAGTCACTTAGGTTAAGCTTAACTAAGGTAACCCATGGCAAGACCCACACTGACATCAGGACATCACGGAGGGTAAACTTAAAGGTGGTATCCCAGGCCAACACCCACTGTGAGTTTAGGAGACTGTCACTGAGGTTAAGCTTAAATACAGTAATCCAGGGCAAAACCCTCTGCAAGTTCAGGAGGACGTCATGGAGGTTAAGCTTAAAGAAGGTAAGCCAGGACAAAACCCACTGTATTGACAGCATGACATCACTGAGTCACTGTGGTCAAGCTAAAAGACGGTAACCAAGGGAAAAACCCACTTTGATGTCAAAAGGATGTCATTGAGGTTAACCATAAAGATGATAACCCAGGGCAAACGTACTGTGAGGTAAGGAGAACCTTACTGAGGTTAAGCTTAAAGACGGTAACCCAGGGAAACACCCAATGTGACCTGAGGAAGACATCACTGAGGTTAAGCTAAAAGATGGTAACCAGAGAAAAAACTCACCATGATGTCAGAAGAACGTCACTGAGGCTAAACTAAAAGATGGTAAACAAGAGAAAAACCCACTGTGAGCTTAACCTTGGTGATGTCCTGCTCACATGACAATGGCTGTTGCTTTGGGTTACCATCTTTCACCTTAACCTTAATGATTTCCTTGTGACACTACAGTGAGTGTTGCCCTGGGTTACCATCTTCCTCCTTACATCACAATGGTTATTGTTCTGGGTTACCATCTTTAAGCGTGACCTTAGTGACTTTCTTCACCCATCACAATGGGTGTTACAATGGGTTACCATCTTTAAGCTTAAAGTTAGTGAGTTCATACTGACATCACAAGAGGTAATGCCCTGAGGTAACATATTTAAGCTTAACCTTACTGATGTCCTCCTGACATCACAATGGGTGTTTCCCTGATTTAAGGCCCTTAAGCTTACCCTTAGTGACATCTTCCTGACATCACAATGGGGTGTTGCCCTTGGTTCACATCTTTAAAATTAACCTTAGTGACATCCTCCTCACATCAAAATTGGTCTTTCCATGGGTTACAATATTTAATCTTAATCTTAGTGATTTCCTCCTGACATCACAATGGGTGTTGCCTTCGTTTACCATCTTTAAGTTTATACCTTATGGACTTCCTTGCGGCAGAGCAATGGGTGTTTCCCTAGGTTACATTCTTCTTCCTTAACTTTAGTGACTTCTGCCTCAAACCACAATGGGTTTTGCCCTGGGTTACCATCGTCCTCCTGAGATCACAATTTCTGTTGCCCTTAACCTTAGTGACGTCCTCCAGATATTACAATGAATGTTGCCCTGGGTTACAATCTTCCTAGTGTAATCACAATGGGTATTGCCCTTGGTTATTATCATCCTCCTGACATCACAATGGGGTATACCCTGGCTTAACATCTTTAACCTTAACCTCAGTGATGTCCTCCTGATGCCACAGGGGGTGCAATTCTGGGTTACCATCCTTAAGCTTAATCTTAGTAACTTCCTTCTGAGATCACAATGGGTTTTGCCCTGGGTTTCCATCTTTACCTTAACCTTAGTGACTTCCTCCTGACCTCACAATGGGTGTTGCCGTGGCTTACCATCTTTAAGCTTATATCTTTGTGACTTCCTCCTGACACAACAATGCATTCCCTGGGTTACATTATTCCTCCTGACATCACAATGGGTGAGTTCCTCGGTTACCATCTTTAAGCTTAACCTTAGTGACTTCCACCTCACACCACAATGGGTTGGTTTTGCCCTGGGTTACCATCTTCCTCCTGAGATCACTATGTCTATTTCCCTGAGTTACCATCTATTCATTTAACCTTAGTGACATCCTACAGATATCACAATGAATGTTGCCCTGGCTTACCATCTTTCTTAACCTCAGTGATGTCCTCCTAATCGCACAGAGGTCTCTGCCCTGTGTTGATGTCATTAAGCTTAACCTCAGTGATGTCCGCCTAATGGGACAGTGGGTGCTGCTTTGGGTTACTGTCTTTAAGGTTAACCTCAGTGACGTCCTCATGACACAACAGTGGGTGTTTTCCTGGGTTACCGGCTTATCCTTAGTGACATCAAGCACAACCTCAGTGATGGCATCATGACGCCACATTGGGTGTGGCCCTAGGTACCCATTGTTATGCTTAAATTCAGTGATGTCCTCCTCACACCACAGTGGGTGATGGTCTGGGTTTCCATCATTATGTTTAACCAAAGTGATGTCCTCCTGATGCCACAATGGATGATGCCCTGAGTTACCATCTTTGAGCTTAACCTCAGTGACGTCCTCCTGACGCCACAAGGGGTGCGACCCTGGGTTACTGTACTTAAGGTTAAGCTCAGTGATGTCCTCCTTATGCCCCTAGGTTACTATCTTTAAGCTTACCCTTAGGGAATTCTTCCTGACACCATATTTGGTGGTACCCAGGGTTAGCATCTTCCTCCTGAGATCACAAAGGATCTTGCCTTGGGATACCATATTTAAGCTTAATCTTAGTGACTTCCTCCTGACTCCACAGTGTGTGATGCCCTGGGTTACCATCTCTAAGCTTAACCTCAGTGACGTCCTCCTGAGGCCACAGTGCATACTTCCCTGGGATACCATCTTTAAGCTAACATCAGTGATGTCCACCTTATGCCACAGGGTGTGCTGTCCTGGGTTATTGTCTTTAAGCTTAACCTCAATGACGTCCTCCTGAAGCCAAAGGGGGTGCTGCCCTTGGTTACTGTATTTTAGCTGAACCTCAGTGATGCCCTCCTGACACTGCAGTGGGTGCTATCCTGGGAAGCATCTTTAAGCTTAACCTCAGTGATGTCCTCCTGACAACATAGTGGGTGCTATGGTGGGTTCCCATCCATAAGGTTAACCTCAGTGACATACTCCGGATGCCATAGTGGCGGCCCTAGGTTAACATTTTTAAGCTTATCCTCAGTGAAGTCTTCCTGATGCCACAGTGGGTACGGCCCAGTGTTACCAAAGTTCAGCTCAACGTCAGTGACATCATCATGACACCACAGCTTTTCTTGACCTGGGTTTATGTCCTTAAACTTAACCTCAGTGACATCCTCCCAGTTCCACAGTGGATGCTGCCCTGGGTTACAGTATTTAAGCTTAACCTCAATGACGTCCTACTGCCGCAACTGTGAGTGCAGCCTTGGGTTACTGTCTTTAATCTCAACCATAATGTGTTCCTCTTGATGCCACAGTTGATGCTGACCTGGGTTACCATCATTAAGCTCAACCTCAGTGATATCCTCATGATGCCACAGTGGATGCTGCCCTGGGTTACCACTGTTAAGCTCAACCTCAGTGAAATCATCGTGGCACCACAACTTGTGTTGCCTGGGGTTTCCATCCTTAAGCTTAACCTCAGTGATGTTCTTCTGATGCTACAACAGGTGTTGCCCTTGGTTACCATTGTTAACCTTAACTTCATTCATGTCCTCCTGACGCCACAGTGGGTACTTCCCTGGCTTACCATCGTTAAGCTTATCCTCAGGGATGACAAGCTTACCCTCAGTGACATCATTGGGATGCCACAGTGGGTGGTACCCTGGTTTACCTTGTTTCAGATTAACCTAAGTGACAACCTCCTGATGCCATAATGGGTGATTCCCTGGGTTACCATAGTTAAGCTTAACCTCAGTGATGTCCTCTTGATGCCATGGTAGGCGTGGCTCTGGGTTACTGCCCTTAAGCTTAACTTCAGTGATGTCACCCTGATGCCACAGGGGCTCCTGCCCTGGGTTATCATCTTTAAGCTTAAAATCAGTGACAGCCTCCTGACGCCATAGTGGGAATTGCCTTAGGTTACCATCATTAACATTAACCTCAGTGATGTCAAGCTTAACCTCTGTGACATCATCATGATGCTACACTGTGTGCTACCCTAGTTTACCATTTTTAAGCTTAACCTCAGTGACGTCCTCCTGATCCCACAGTGGGTGCGCCTGTGGGTTACCGTATTTAAGCTAGACTCCAGTGACTCCACAGTGGGAGCAACCCCAGGTTACTGTCACTAAGGTTAGCCTCAGTGATGTACCCATGACGCCACTGTGGGTGTTGCCCTTGGTTACTATCTTTAAGCTTAACCTCCTGACACCACAGTGATGTCAAGCTTAAACTCAGTGACATCATTGTGATGCCATAGTGGGTGCTACCATGGGTTATCGTTATTAAGCTTAACCTCTGTGATGTCCTCCAGATGCCACAGCCTGTGCGGCTATGGGTTACTGTCATTAAGCTTAACCTCAGTGATGTCCTGCTGACACCAGAGTGGGTGCAGTCCGGGGTTACCAACTTTAAGGTTTTCCTCAGTGATGTACTCTGACGCAACAGTGTGTGTTACCCTGGGTTACCATCTTTAATCTTCACATCGGTGACATCCTCCTTATGCCACAAGGGGTACGGCCTTGGGTTACCATCTTTAAGCTTAACATCTGTGACTTCCCCCTGATGCCACAGTGGGTGCAGCACTGGCTTACTGTCCTTAACCTTAACATCAGTGATGTCCTCTTGAAGCCAGAGTGGGTGCTTCCCTGGGTTACCATCATTAAGTGTAACATCAGTGACGTCCTCCTGATGCCACAGTGGGTGCTGTCCTGGGTTACCGCCTTTAAGCTTGATTTCAGTGAACTCATCGTGATGCCAGAGTGGGTGTTGTCCAGGTTACAGTCTTTAAGCTTAACTTCAGTGACGTCATTGTCACGCCACAGTGGGCAGTGCCCTGGGTTACTATCATTAACCTTAACCTTAGTGATGACAAGATTAACCTCATTGACGTCAAAGTGACACCATAGTGGGTGCTGCCCTGGGTTACACTCTTTAAGCTTAATCTCAGTGACATCCTCCTGATGTCAGAGTGGGTGCTCCCTGGGTTATCATAGTTAAGCTTAACTGCAGTGACTTCCCCCTGATTCCACAGTGGGTGCTGCCCTTGTTTACCATCTTTAAGCTTAACCTCAGTGACGGACTTCACATGCCACGGTGGGTGCTGCCTGGGGTTACTATCTTTTAGCTTAACCTCAGTGACATCCTCTTGATGCCAAACTATGTGCTACACTGGTTTACCGTTTTAAAGCTTAACCTCAGTGTCATCCTCCTGATATCACAGGGGGTGCGGCTGTGGGTTACCATCTTTAAGCTTAAACTCAGTGACAGCCTCCTGACGCCACAGTGGGAGTTGCCTTAGGTTACTATCATTAACCTTAACCTCAGTGACGTCAAGCTTAACCTCTGTGAAGTCATCGTGATGCTACAGAGTGTGCTACTGTAGTTTACCATTTTTAAGCTTAACCTCAGTGACGTCCTCCTGATGCCACAGTGGGCACGCCCCTGGGATACACTATTTAAGCTAGACTTCAGTGACATCCTCCAAACATCACAGTGGTTGCAGCCCCAGGTTACCATCATTAAACTAACCTCAGCCATGTACCCCTGATGCCACAGTGGGTGTTGCCCTTGGTTCCTGTCTTTAAGATTAACCACCTGACACCACAGTGACTTCAAGCTTAACCTCAGTGACTTCATCATGATTCTGTAGTGGGAGCCACTGTGGGTTACTGTTATTAATCTTAACCTCAGTGATGTTCTCCTGATGCAACATTGGGTGCAGCCTTGGGTTACTGTCTTTAAGGTTTTCCTCAGTGATGTCCTCCAACACCACAGTGGGTGTTACCCTGTGTTACCATCTTTAATCTTCACATCAGTGATGTCTTCCTTATGCCACAGGGGGTATGGCTTTGAGTTACCATCTTTAATCTTAACCTCTGTGATTTCCCCCTGACGCCACAGTGGGTTCAGCACTGGCTTACCGTCCTTAAGCTTAACATCAGTGACGTCCTCATGAGGCCAGAATGGGTGCTTCCCTGGGTTACCATCATTAAGGGTAACCTCAGTGATGTCCTCCTGATGCCACAATGGGTGCTGCCCTGGGTTGCCGCCTTTAAGCTTATCTTTAGTGAACTCATCATGATGAACTCATCGTGATGCCACAATGAGTGTTACCCGGGTTACAGTCTTTAAGCTTAAATTCAGTGACATCATTGTCACACCACAGTGGGCGGTACCCTGGGTTACTATCATTAACCTTAACCTCAGTGATGACAAGATTAACCTCACTGATCTCATAGTGACACCATAGAGGGTGCTGCCCTGGGTTACAGTCTTTAAGCTTAATCTCAGTGACGTCCTCCTGACACCACAGTAGGCGCTGCCCTGTATTTCCATCATTAAGCTTAACCTCAGTGACTTCCTCCTGCCACCACAGTGGGTGCTGCCCTTGTTTACCATCATATAATTTAATCTCAGTAACATCGTCCTGACACCACAGTGGGTTATAACCTGGATTTCTGCCGTTAAGCTTAACCTCAGTGATATCTTCCTTATGCCACAGTGGTGCTACCCAGAGTTACCACCTTTAACCTTAACCTCTGTGTCATCCTCCTGACACCACAGGGAGTGCGGCTGTTGGTTACCATCTGTAAGATTAACCTATGTGCCCTCCTCCTGATGCCACAGAGGGTGAGGCCCTGGGTTACAGTATTTAAGCTTAACCTCACTTCAATGATTTCCTCCTGACGCCACAGGGTGTCCGGCCCTGGGTTACTGTATTTAAGCTTAAGCTCAGTGATGTCCTCCTTACCCACCAAGGGTACCGTCGTTAAACTTAACCATAGTGAATTCTTCTGACACCATATTTGGTGTTGCCCTGGGTTACCATCATCCTCCTGACATCACAATGGGTGTTGCCTTGGATACCATCTTTAAACTTAACCTTAGTGACTACCTCCTAACAGCACAGTGGGTATTGCCCTGGGTTGCCATCTTCTTCCTGACATCACAATGGGTGTTGCCTTGGGTTACTGTCTTTAAGCTTAAAGTTAGTGACATCCTTCTGACATCACAATGGGTCTTGACCTGGGTTGCCTTCTTTAAGTTTAACCTTAGTGACTTCCTCATGACATCACAATGGGTGTTGCCCTTGGCTACTACTTTAGGCTTAATCATAGTGAATACCTCCCGACAACACAATGGGTGTTTCCCTGGGTAACCATATTTAAGCTTTTTCCTTACTGAATTCTTATTGACACAAAAATGGGTGTTTCCCTGGGTTAACATCTTTCTCCTGTAATCAAAATTGGTATTACCATTGTTCACCATCTTTAAGCTTAACCTATTGAATCCCTCCTCACAACACAATAGCTGTTGCCCTGGGTTACCATCTTCCCCCTGACATCACAAAAGGTGTTCCCTGGGTTACCATCTTTAAGCTTAACCAGAGTGACTTCCTTTTGACTTCACAATCTGTGTTGCCCTGGGTTACCATATTTAAGCTTAACCTCCGTGACATCATCCTGACTTCACAGTGGTGTTGCCCTGGGTTACCATCATTAATCTCACCTTGTGACCTCATCATGACACCACAGCTTGTGTTGCCCTGAGTTACCATCCTTAAGCTTAACCTCTGTGACGTCCTCCTGACACCACAGTGGGTGTTGTCCTGGGTTACTATCATTCAGATTAACTTCAGTGATGTCCTCCTGATTCTACAGCGTGTGATGACCTGGGTTACCATCTTTAAACTTTACCTCAGTGAGGCCCTCCTGACGCCACAGCGGTTGCTCCCTGGGGTTTCAACCTTTAAGCTTAACCTCAGTGAGGTCCTCCGGAGTCTCATTGGTTGCTGCCATGGGTTACTGTGTTTAAGTTTAACTTCAGTGATGTCCTCCTGACGTCACAGTGGGTGCTGCCTTGCTTTACCAGCTTTAAGCTTAAATGGGTGTTGCCATGGGATACCGTTCTCAAGCTTAACCTTAGTGACTTCCTCCTGACATCACAACAGGTGTTGCCCTGGGTTACAATCTTTAAGCTTAACTTTAGTTACTTCCTCTTGACACAACAATGGGTGTTGCCTTGGGTTACATTTTTCCTCCTGACATCACATTGGATGTTGCGCTGGGTTGCAATCTTTAAGCTTAATGTTAGTGATTTCCACCTTACACTACAATGGGTGTTGCCCTTGGTTACCATATTCCTCCTGAGATCACAATGTCCGTTGTCCTGAGTTACCATCTTTAAGCTTAACCATGTGACCTCCAGATAATCATGATGGGTGTTGCCCTGTGTCACCATCTTCCTCCTGTCAGCACAATGGGGTGTTTTCCTGGGTAACCTTCTTCATTATGACTTCACAATGGGTGATACCCTCAGTTACCATATTTAATTTTAACCTTAGTGACATTCTCCTGACATCACACTGGGAACTGCCCTGGGTTACCTTCTTTACTCTTAACCTCAGTAATGTCCTCCTGATGCTACAGTGGGTGCTGCCCTGTGTTAACATATTTAAGCTTATCCTCATTGATGTCCTCCAGACGCCACTGGGGATGTGGCCCTGTGTGACTGCATTTAAACTTAACCTCAGTGACGTCCTCCTGATGCCACAGCAGATGTTGACCTTGGTTACTGACATTCAGCTTAACCTCAGTGACGTCCTCCTGATACCACAGCTGGTGCTGATCTGGGTTAACTTTGTTCAGGTTTGTCTCAGTGACATTCTCCTCCCACCAGAGCAGTTGCTGCCCTGGGTTGCAGTCTTTAAGCTTAACCTGAGTGACATACTCCTGACGTCACAGTGGGTGCTATGCCGGGTTACCGTCTTTAAGCTTAATGTCAGTGACTTCCTCCTGACATAACAGTGTGTGCTGCCCTCAGTTACCATCATTAAGCTTAACCTCAGTGACGTCCTCCTGACATCACTGTGGTGTTGCCCTCAGCTACTAAATTTAAGCTTAACCTCAGTGATATCCCCATGACGTCACAGTGGGTGCTGCCCTGGGTTCCAAAATTTAGCTAAAACTCAGTGACATCAGCCAGACACCACAGTGGGTGGTGCCCTAGTTTGCAATCTTTAAGGTTAATGTTGGTAACTTCTGCCTCACACCACAATGGGTGTTGCCCTGGGTTACCATCTTCCTCCTGAGATCACAGTGTCTATTGCCCTAAGTTACCACCTTTTAGCTTAACCTTTGTGACCTCCTCCAGATATCACAATAAGTGTTGCCCTGGGTTACCATCTTCCTCCTGTCATCACAATGGGTGTTTCCCTGGGTTACAATCTTCCTTTTGACTTCACAATGAGTGATACCCTGAGTTACCATACTTAAGCTTAACCTTAATGACTTTCTCCTGACATAAGACTGGGAGCTTCCCTGGGTTACTGTCTTTACGCTTAACCTAAGTAACATCCTCCCGATGCTACAGTGGGTGCTCCCCTGAGTTAACATCTTTAAGCTTAATCTCATTGATGTCCTCCTGATGCCACAGGGGGTGTGGCCCTGGGTCACTACATTTAATCTTAACCTCAGTGACATCCTAGTGTCCCCACAGGTGGTGGGTCCCTGGGTTACTGCCATTATGCTTACCCTCTGTGATGTGATGTCCTTCTGACACCACATATTATGCTGCCCTGAGTTATCATATTTAAGCTTAACTTCAGTGACCTCATCGTGAAGCCACAGTGGGTGTTGCCCTGGGTTACCATCGTCAACTTACCCTCAGTGACATGAAGCTTAACCTCAGGGATGTCTTCATGCCACCACAGTGGGTTAAACCTTAGATTACCATATTTAAGATTCACCTCAGTGATGGCCTCCTGACCCCAGAGGTTGTGGGCCTGGGTTACTGTGTTTAAGCTAAACCTCCATGTCCTCCAGACGCCAAGTGGATGATGCACTCAGTTACCATCGTTAAGCTTAATCTCAGTGACATCCTCCTGACACTACAGTGGGTGCTGCCCTGAGTTACCAACCTTAACCTTAACCTCAGTAATGTCAACCTTAATCTCAGTGTTATCATTGTGACACCACAGTGGATGCAACCCTGGTTTACCGGTTTTAAGCTACCCTGGGTTACCATCTTCCACCTGCAATCACAATGTCTTTTACCTTGACTTACCATCTTTAAGGTGAACCTTAGTGATGTCCTCCTGATATGACAATGAGTGTTGCCCTGGGATATCATCTTCCTCATGACACCACAATTGGTGTTGCCTTGGGTTTCCATCTTTAAGCTTATACTTAGTGTCATCCTCCAGACATCACCATGGGTGTTACCCTGGGTTACCATCTTTAAGTTTAACCTCAGTGACGTCGACATCACAGTAGAAGTTGCCTTGGGTTGCTGTTGTTAAAGTTAACCTCAATGACTTCCTCCTCACGCCCTAAGGGTTGTTACCCTGGGTAACCGTCATTAAGCTTAATGTCAGTGACGTTCTCCTGATGCCACAGTGGGTGCTGCCCTTGGTTAGTGTCCTTAAGCTTACTCTCCTTGACGTCCTCCTAAGGCCACAGTGGGTGCTACCCTGGGTTTCCATCATTAAAATTAACTTCAGGGACATCCTCCGGGCACTACAGTGGGTGATACCCTGTGTTACTATCATTAATAGTAACCTCACTGATGTTCTCCTGATGGAACAGTGGGTGCTGCGCTGGATTACCTTCCTTAAGCTTACCCTCCAGGATCTCCTCCTGAGGACACAGTGGGTACTAACCTGGGTTACCATCATTAAGCTCAAACTCAGGGATGTCCTCCTGACACTACAGTGGGTGTTTCTCTGGGTTAGCGTCATTAAGCTTAACATCAATGATGTCCTCCTGATGTCACAGTGGGTACTGCCCTAGGTTACCTTCATTAAGCTTAACCTCGTGATGTCCTCCTGACATCACCATGGGTGTTTTCCTGGGCTGCAATAGTCATGCTTAATGTCAGTGATGTCCTCGGGACACCACAGTATGTTTAGCCATGGGTTACCATCATTAGGCTTAACATCAGTGATATCATCATGACGCCACATTTTTATACTTAACCCCAGTGATGTCATCGTGATGCAATAGTGGGTATTGTCCTGCTTTACCATAGTTAAGCTTAAACTCAGTGACATCATCATTATGCCACATTGGGTGTTGCCCTGGGTTACCATGGTGAAGCTTAACATCAGTGATGTCCTCCTAACACTGCAGTGGGTGTTGTCCTGGGTTACCATCTTTAACCTAAACCTCAGAGACATCCTGCTGATACCACAGTGTGTGTTTCCCTGAGTTACATTCTTTAAGTTTAACCTCAGTGATGTCCTCCTGACACCACAGTGGATGTTGTCCTAGGTTAAGGTCTTAAAGCTTAACATCAGTGACATCCTCCTGACACCACAGTGGATGTTGCCCTGTGTTACCATCGTTAAGTTTAACCTTACTGAGATCCTCCTCACACCACAGTCAGTGTTTCCCTTGATTACCGTCAATAAGCTTAACCTCAGTGACGACCTCCTGACACCAAAGTGGGTTACCGTCGTTAAGCCCTGGGTAACCGTCATTAAGCTTAACCTCAGTGAAGTCCTCCTGACACCATAGGGGGTGTTGCCATGCATTACCGTCATTAAGCTTAACCTCAGGGATGTCCTCTTGATGCCACACTGGGTGTGGTCATGGGTTACCATCCTTATGCTTAACTTCAGTGACATACTCCTGACACCACGGTGGGTGCGGCCCTGGGTTACTGTCTTTAAGCTTAACCTCAGTGACATCATCCTGATGCCATAGTGGGTGCTACTGTGGGTTACACTTTTTAAGCTTAACCTTAGTAATGTCCACCTGACACCATAGTTGGTGCCAACCTCAGTTTCTGTCCTGAAGTTTATCCTCAGTGACGTCCTCCTGACACCACAGTGGGTGCTGCCCTGGTTTACCGTCCTTAAAATTAACCTCAGTGACGTTCTTCAGACAACATAGTGAGTGTTGCCCTGGGTTACCATTGTTAAGGTTTACCTCAGTGACCACAAGCTTAACCTCAATGTTATAATCGTGACGCCCCAGTTGGTTCTACCCTGGTTTACCTTTTTTAGGCTTAACCTCAGTGACATCCTCCTTATGCAAAGGGGATGTGGCCCTATATTGCTGTATGAAAGCTTAACTTCTGTGACGTCCTCCTGCCTCTAAAGTGTGTGTGGCCTTGGGTTACCGTCCTCATGCTTAACCTTAGTGACTGCCTCCTTTCATCACAATGGGTGTTGTCCTGGGTTACCATGTATAAACTTAACTTTAGTTAATTCCTTACTGCAATCACAATGGGTGTTGCCTTGGGTTACCATCGTTTGCCTGACATCACAATGGGTGTTGCCCTGTTTACCATCTTTAAGCTTAACCTTAGTGACTTCCTCCTGACACCAAAATGTGTGTTGCTGTAGGTCACCATCTTTTTTGTTTTCTTTTTTTGTGGTTATGGCCGGAGCTGAGTTTAAACCTGCCAACTCCACCATATTATGCCAGCGCCCTACTCCTTTGAGCCACAGGCACCGCCCTGTAGTTTACCATCTTTAAGGTTAACCTTAGTGACTTCCACCTAACATCACAATGGTTGTTGCCTTGGGTTAGAATCTTTAATCTTAACCTTATGGACTTCATCCTGACACAACATTGGGTGCTTCCCTGGGTTAATATCTTTCTCTTGACATCACAATGGGTATTGCCCTGGGATATCATCTTCCTCCTAACATCAAAATGTGTGTTTTCCTGGGTTACCACCTACCTCAAGACATCACAATGGGTGTTGACCTGGGTTAAGATCTTCCTCCTGACATCATCATGTGTGTTGTCCTGGGTTACAATCTTCTTCTTGACATCATAATGGGTGTTGTCCTGGGTTACCAATTTCCTCCTGACATCACAATGTGTGTTGCCATGGATTGCCATCTTTAAGCTTAACCTCAGTGACGTCTCCTTGCATCACAGTGGAGTATTCTCTTGGGTACCGTCTTTAAGCTTTATCTCAGTTACTTCCTCCTGAGGCCACAGTGGGTTTTCCCTGAGTTACCATCTTTAAGCTTAACCTCTGTGATGTACTCCTGAACTCACAGTGGGTGTTTCCCCGGATTACCATCTTTAAGTTAAACTTCAGGGACATCTTTTTGATGTTGTACTGGGTTTTTACCTTGGTTACGTCTTTGAGAGTGGCCTCAGTCAATTTTTTTGACGTCAAAGTTGGTTTTGCCCTGGATTACCGTATTTAAGCTTAACCTCATTGGCGTCACCCTGACTCCAGTGTGTGTTGCCCTGGGTTAATGTCTTTAAGCTTAACCTCAATGACATCGTTTTGACGTCACAGTAGGTTTTTCCCTTGCTTACTGTTTTTTAGTTCAGCCTCAGTGAACTCTTTTGATGTCACAGTGGGTTTTTCCCATGGTCAACATCGTTAATCTTATTCTCCATGACTTCCTCCTGACGTCACACTGGTTTTTGCCCTGGGCGATCGTTTTTAAGCTTAACCTCAATAACATGTTTTTGATGTTCCAGTGTTTTTTCCCCCCCTTGGTTACTGTCTTTAGCTTAATTTCAGTGATCATCTCTTGATGTCACAGTGGGTTTTGCTCTGCGTTACCGTCTTTAAGCTTAACATTCGTGATGTCCTTCTGAACTCACAGTGGCTGTTGCCCTAGGTTACCTTCGTTAAGCTTAACCTCAGTGACATCCTACTGATGTCACATTAGGGGTTACCCTGGGTTACCTGCATTAAGCTTAACATCCTCAATTTAATTTTGACGTCATAGTGGGTGTTGCGGCAAGTTAACCTTGCTAAGGTTAACATCTTTGATGTTCTCCTGATGACCCAGTGGGTGTTGCCCTCAGTTACCTTCTTTAAGCTTAAACTCAGTGACGTCCCATGACGTCACAGTGGGTTTCCCTTGTTTACCATCTTTAAATTAACGTCATTGTTGTCTTTCTGCCCTCACATTGGGTGTTGCCCTGGGTTACCATCTTTAAGCTTAATTTCCATGACGTCTGAGGTCAGAGTAGGGTTTTCCCTTGCTTACAGTCTTTTAACTGACATCAGTGTCATTTTTCTGATCTCACACTGGGTGTTGCCCTGGGTTACCATCTTTAAGATTAACCTCCAAGAAGTCCTCCTGAACTCACAGTGGGTTTTGCCCTGGATTACCATCCTTAAGATTAACCTCAGTGGCATCATCCATTCCTCACAGGTCATTTTCCCTGTGTTACCATCTTTCAGCTTAACTTCAGTGACATCCTGTTCACATCAGAGTGGGTTTTTCCCTTGGTTACCCCATCTTTCAGCTTAGCATCAGTGACTTTCTTTTGATGTCACAGTGGGTTTTTTCCTTGGTTACTGTCTTTAATCTTAAGCTCAGTGATGTCCTCGTGACATCACAGTTGGTTTTGCCCTGGGTTCCCATCTTTAATCTCAACCTCAGTGATGTTCCTTTGACGTCAATGTGGGTTTTTCCCTTGGTTACCATCTTTAATCTTAATCTCAGTGAAGTTGTCCTGAACTAAAAGTGGGTCATGCCCTGAGTTAACATCTTTAAGCTTAACTTCTGTGACATACTCGTGAACTTACAAAGGGTTTGGCCCTGGGCACAGTAATATCTTTATGCCATCAGTGTTTTGTTCCCATGGTTACCATTTTTACACTCAACATCAGTGAGTTTTATTGACATTAAAATGGGTTTTTCCCTTGGTTACATCTTTTAGCTTAACCTCAGTGACATCTCTCTGACGTCACATTGGTTATTTGCCTGCTACCATCTTTAACTTTAACCTCAGTGATGTCCTCTTACATCACAGTGGGATTTTCCCTTGGTTACGTCTTTTAGCTTAGCCTCAGTCACATTATTTTGATGTCAAACTCGGTGTTGCCCTGGATTACCATATTTAAGCTTAACCTCATTGACGTCACCCTGACTCCACAGTGGGTGTTGCCCTGAATTACCGTCTTTAAGCTTAACCTCTGTAACGTTCTTCTGAACTCACAATGGGTTTTTCCCTACGTTATTGTTTTTAAGGTTAACCTCAGTGATTTCTTTTTGATATTACAGTGGATTGTTCCCATGGTTACCGTCTTTTAGCTTAGCCTCAGTGATGTCCTCTGACGTCACAGTGGGATTTTCCCTTGGTTACTGTCTTTTAGTTTAGTATCAGTCACGTTTTGTTGACGTCAAGCTCGGTTTTGCCCTATATTAACATATTTAAGCTTAACCTCATTGACATCACCCTACTCCACCATGGTTGTTGCCCTGTGTTACTCTCTTTAAGCTTAACCTCCGTAACGTCATTCTGAACTCACAACGGGTTTTGCCCTGGGTTATTGTTTATAAGCTTAACCTCAGTGACGTTCTTTTGACGTCATATGGGTTGTTCTCATGGTTACCATCTTTTAGCTTAACCTCAGTCACCTTTTTTGACGTCACAGTGGGTTTTTCCCTTGGTTACTGTCATTTAGCTTAATCTCAGTGATGTCCTCCTGACATCACAGTAGGTTTTGCTCTGAATTACCATCCTAAGCTTAAGATCAGTGAGGTTCTTGTGACATCACATGGGGTTTTGCCCTGAGTTACCCTCATTAAGCTTAACCTCATTGACATCACCCTGACTCCACAGTGGGTATTGCTCTTTGTTACCATCTTTATGCTTAAACCTGTGATGGATGTCCTACTGAAGTCACAGTGTGTTTTGCCCTAGGTCACCGTCTTTAATCACAGTGATGTCCTCCTGATGTCACAGTGGGTTTTACCCTCAGTTTCCATCTTTACGCTCAATCTCAATGATGCTTTTTGATGTCACAGTGAGTTTTTCCCTTGGTTCATCTTTTACCTTAAGCTCAGTGACATCTTCCTGACATCACATTGGGTGTTTCCCTTGGTTCCCATCTTTAAGCTTAACCAAAGTGATGTCCTCTTACATAACAGTGGGATTTTCCCTGGGTTATTATCATTTAGAGCTTAACCTCAGTGACGGCTTCTTACCTTGCAGTGGGATTTTCCCTCTGTTGCCATCTTTAAACTTAATCTCAGTGACTTGATCCTGACATCACAGTGGGTTTTGCCCTGGGTTACCGTACTTAAGCTTAACGTCTGTGATGTCCTCCTAGACTCACAGTGTGTTTTGCCCTGGGTTACCTTTTTAAACGTAACTTCAGTGACGTCTTTTTGATGTTACAGTGGGTTTTCCCTTGGTTACCGTCTTTTGGATTAGACTCAGTCACTTTTTTTATGTCAAATTCGGTTTTGCCCTGGGTTAACATCTTGAAGCTTAACTTTAGTGACGTCTTTTTGACGTCACAGTGGGGTTTCCCTTGGTTACCGTCTTTTAGCTTAGCCTCAGTCACGTTTTTTTGACATCAGAGTTGGGTTTGCCCTGCATTACTGTATTTAAGCTTAACCTAATTGACGTCACCCTGACTCCACAGTGAGTATTGCCCTGGGTTACCTTCTTTAAGCTTAACCTCCATGATGTCCTCTTGAAATCACAGTGGGTTTTGCCCTGGGTTACCGTCTTTAAACTTAAGCCCAATGACATCATTTTGATGTCACAGTGGGTTTTTCCCTGGGTTATCATCGTTAATCTTAATCTCAGTGACTTCCTCCTGATGTCACAATGTGTTTTTCCCTCGGTGATCGATTTTAAGCATAACCTCATTGACATCCTCCTGACATCACAATGTGTTTTGCCCTGGGTTATTGTTCTTAAGCTTAAACTCAGTGATGTCCTTTAGACATCACAGTCTGTTTTTCCCTTGGTTACTGTCTTGTAGCTTAATCTCAGTGATGTCCTCCTGACGTCACAGTGGGTTTTGCCCTGGGTTACTGTATTTAAGCTTAACCTTAGTGACTTCCTTCTGTCACCACATTGGTAGTTGTCCTGAGATACCATAGGTAAGCTTAACCTCAGTGACATCATTGTGACTCCACAGTGGGCATTACCCAAAGTTACCGTCCTTAAGCTTAAACTCAGTGATGTCCTTCTAATGTCACATGGGATTTGCTCTGGGTTACCAACTTTATGCTGAACCTCAGGGATATCCTCTCGACGCCAAGTGGGTGTAACCCTGGGTTACCATCATTAAGCTTAACCTCAGTGATGTCTTCCTGACATCACATTCGGTTTTGCCCCGGGTTACCGTCTCTAAGCTTAACCTCAGTTATGTCCTCTTAGGTCACAGTGGAATTTTCCCTTGGTTACCATCTTTAATCTTAATCATAATTATTTCCTGCTGATGTCACAGTGGGTTTTGCCCTCGATTATCATCTTTAAGCTTAAACTCAGTGATGTCTCCTTATGTTATAGTGGGATTTTCCCTTGGTTACCATCTTTAAGCTTAATATCAGTGACTTCCTCCTGATGTCACATTGGGTGTTGCCCTGGGTGACCATCTTCTTCCTGAGATCACAGTGGGTGTTGCTCTGGATTACCATCTTGAAGCTTACCCTTACTGATGTCCTTCTTACATCAGAATGGGTGTTGCCCTTGGTTACTCTTTTTAAGCTTAACCTTTGTGATTTCCTCCAGAGATCAAAATGGATGTTGCTCAGGGTTACCATCATTAAGCATAACCTGAGGCATGTTCTCCGGATGTCACAGTCTGTGTTGCATTGGGTTACTGTCGAAGGTTACCCTCAGTGATGTACTCCTGACTCTACCAAGGGAATAGCCCTGGGTTTACATCATTAATATTAACCTTAGTAGCATCATTGTGATGCCACAGTGTGTGTGGCCCTGCATTACCAAACGTAAGCTTAACGGCAGTGACAACAAAGTGATGTCACAGTGGGTGTCACCATGGGTTACCATCATTTAACCTTGGGTGTTACCCTGGGTTACTGTCTTCCTCCTGACATCACAATGGGTGTTTACCTGTGTTAAAGGTTTTAGGTTAAACGTGGCAAATTCTTCATGACATCACAAGGGGCTTTGCCCTGGATTACCATGTTTATGCTTAACCTTAGTGACTTCAACCTGATTCCACAATGGATGTTGATCTGGGTTACCATCTTAAAGATTAACCTTAGTGACTTCCTCTGAAATCAAAATGGGTCATGTCCTGGGTTAGCATGTTCCTCCTCACATCACAATTTGCATTGCCCTGGGTAACCATCTTGAAGCTTAAACATAGTGACCTACTAATGACTCCACAATGTGTGTTGCCCTGGGTTACCATCTTTATGCTTAATCTTAGTGGCTTCCTCCTGACATTACAGTTGGTGTTGACCTGCATTACTATCATTTTCCTCACATCATAATGGGTGTACCCCTGGATTGCCATCTTTAAGGGTAACCTTAATGACTTCCTTCTGATGTCACAATTTTTCTTGGCCTTGGTTACCTACTTCCTTCTGACTTAACAATGTGGGTTGCCCTATGCTACCATCTTTAAGCTTAAAAGTAAATGCAGTCCTCCTGACTTCCCAGTGTGTGTTTTCATGGGTTATTGTCTTTAACAAAAACTTACTTTCTCCTGACATCACAATGGGTGTTTCTCTGGGTTGCCGTCTTTAAGCTTAACCTTAGTGACTTACTCCTGACAGCACAATATGTGTTGCCCTGCATTACCATCTTTAAGCTTAAACTTAGTGACTTCCTGCTGACACCACAATGAGTGTTGCACTGGGTTACCTTCTCTAAGTTTACCCTTAGGGACCTCCTCCTGACATCAAAATGGGTATTCCCCTGGGTTGCCATCTTCTTAATGACATCACAATGGGGGGTGCCCTGGGTTACCATCTTCCTCTTGACATCAAAGTGAATTTTTCCTTAATCTTTAAGCTTAACATTAGTGACTTCCTCCTGACATCACAATCTGTGTAGCTCTGGGTTACCATCTTTCAGCTTAACCTTACTGTCTTCCTCTAAACAACACAATGGTTGTAAGCCTAGGTTACGATCTTCATCCTGAAATCACTAAGGCTATTGGCCTTGGTTGACATCTTTAACCTTAACCTTAGCCACTTCCTCCTGACACCACAATGAGTGTTGCCCTGGGTTACCAACTTCTTCCTGACATCACAGTGGGTGTTCCCCAGGATTCCCATCTTGATTCTTAACCTTAGTGACGTCCTCCTAACATCACAATGGGTATTGCCCTGTGTTACGATCTTCTTCCTGGCATCACAATTCATGTTACCCTTGGTTACTATCCTTAGGCTTAACAATAGTGACTACTTAATGACACCACAATGGGAGTTGCCCTCTTCCCAACCAGAGATCGGTGTTAGCATCTTCTTCCTGACATCACAATGTGTGTTGCCCTTTGTTACAATCTTTAACGTTAACATTAGTGACATGATAATGACATAAGAATGGGTATTGCCCTGGATTTCCATCTTGAAGCTTAACGTTACTCCTGACATCACAATGGGTGTTGCCTTGGGTTACTGTCTTGAAGCTTAACCTTAGTGACGTCCTCCTAACATCACAATGGGTATTGGCCTGGGTTACC
>CAUYRH010161173.1:0-17366 GCA_963574655.1 Perodicticus potto
TGAAAGGTCTTCTGATAGATGAACAGAACCTTCTCTAAAGAAGAAAGATGAAAGGCTAGCAAACATATGAAAAAATGCTCATCATCCCTAAGTATTAGAGAAATGCAAATTAAAACTACTCAGAGATATCATCTAACCCCAGCGAGAATGGCCTATATCACAAAATCTCAAAACTGCAGATGCTGGCACGGATGTGGAGAGAAAGGAACACGTTTACACTGCTGGTGAGACTGCAAACTAATACAGCCTTTTTGGAAGTAAGTATGGAGAAACATCAAAGAACTTAACCTAGACCTCTCGTTTGATCCTGCAATCTCATTACTCAGAATCTATCCAGAAGGGAAAAAAACCCTTTTATTATAAAGATTGTTTATCGCAGCTCAATTTACAATCGCTAAAATGTGGGAACAGCCTAAATGCCCCTCAACTCAGGAATGGATTGGCAAGCTGTGGTATATGTATATCATGGAATACTATTCGCCATTAAAAAAAATGGGAGATTTTGCAGCATTTGTATTAACCTGGATGGAAGTGGAACACATTACTCTTAGTGAAGCATCTCAGAAATAGAGAACATGAATCCTACGTATTGAACGTTGATATGAGGACAATTAATGACACGGTGAGGGTGGGGGCAGGGGAGAGCAGACAGAGAGAGAAGGAGGGAGAGGATAAGGGAAAGGAAAAGGAAAAAAAAAGTAGTGACTAATTCTCACATAAGTTGGATTTAATTTTGACCAAAGTACATTATTTGAACAATAATTTTTAATTCAACTTATTAATATGTTGCTTAGGATATTGCATCCTCATTTACAAGTCAAGTACATTTGTAATTTCCCTTTATAATGATATATGTTTTCCAATTTTAATATCAGGTGTATCCAGATGAAGTAGAATGATTTTGAAGTATTTCTTCTTTTTCTATTCTCTATAAGATTTGGTATCATCTGTTTTTTGAAATTATCTTCTATTTTTATTTATAAATATTAGTTGTCTATTTTTTGAGACTTTGGGGAAAAAAAGAAGTTAAGTGATGACTCCTACTGAACCTCAGAGTCAAAGAATTCTACGATAGACATACTTTTATCTGACAACGTGAATATTACTTTTTTTGCATTAATATTATTGTTCAATATTTCGTTGTAGCAATCATCTGATTTCTTTTCTGAATGTATTTACCTTCGTTTGTTCTTTATGAGGTTTTTGTTTCTAGTCCTTATCTTAAACATTGTTATGAAATTTTAAGCCTCTTCAATTTTGTGAAGGCAAAAAGTGGAAACCAAATAAACACAAATAGAAAAGAAAAAAGAAAAAGCCTTCTGATAAACACTCCCAGCCACAGACTCTCAACCAGAATTTTTCTATGATGAACCAAATGCTAAATATTTTGGGCTTTCAGACCACATAAGGTCCCTGTCACACATGCTGCTTTGTTGTGGTTTTGTTACAATCTTGAGAATCATAAAAGCCATTCCAGGCTGGGCTGAACCAGACCGGGGCCTGGGAGTCTTTTACTCTATCCCGTAGTTCTTCACCATGGCCTAACTTAGAAGTGGAGTAACCATTTATTATTTAAAGTAGGAGTCTCTGAAGAGGAAACAGGAACAACAGAATCATTAAATATGTAATTTAAACTGTTACAAAGTAAAAAAAGTATTATCAATTAAAAAAAAATAGTGCTGCTAATGGGTACATAATTTCTTTGGGGGATGGTGAAAACATTATTAGGACAGAAAGTAGTGAGGGCTAAGCAATTTTATCCTTGAACAAGGTAAATGTTATAGAATTTGAGTTATAACTCAAATTGTTATAGTTTTTAAAATCTGAACCTAAGAAAATGCTATAAACTTGCACCTTGCAGTAAATGACAAAAACCACGGTAGCAAAAAGGAATACAGTTTTTTAAGCAGAATTTAAAGAACTGCTTAGCCTCTACCTGGTCACTTATTCTATTTCAAACTTTCCCATTTTCATCGATCCCGCGAGGAAGTGGTGTCTGGCAGCATCAGTGTCCCTCAGCAAGCAGCTGGGGCCACTGCACGATCACTGGTATAGGTGGCTGCCAGGCCCCAGCCTTCCCCAACTGCCACCAGGCGTGAAGAAGTTAACTGTTCCTAGCAACTCCTCTCTAAGCCAAGCACATTTAACAGGTAAATGCCCCCAAACTGTCCTGGAAAGGAAGCTATCACAGTAGGGAAAAGAGGCAAGTTATCCCAGATTATCTCTAGATTCAACTACATCCAAGTATCAACTCACACATTCCCAGATGAGACCCAGGAAGAAGCCGACGGTCTGAAGTGGAGGCCTACTAAACCCAGGCTGGCTTAATTTACTGCAACTGTTAATGATAATACTTCATTTTTGGAAAGTCTAAATCAAATACTAAACCATAGTCCCCACCAATGCCAGAACAAGCGTACAGTGGAACTGACCCAGGCAAACCAGGATGGATAGTAACTCTCCTTGAACAATAAGCCACTTTCAACCGTTTTCCAACAGCAAATACCCACCAATTAAAATAAATTGCTTCATGGTGATAAAATGTTCAGGAAAATGCATTTACAATGCATTATTTTTGCATGCCTTCCCTTGGTGGAGTTAACAATAATAGTCAGTTCTGTGAAGTTCATCCTATCAGAAATTAGGTGTTCATTTCATTATTATCTATAGCATACCCGTAGTAAGCAAACTCATAGTAGAAATTTCTTTTAGGTAATTCATAATTACTTTGTTTTCCCACATAAGTGATGGAGATATAAAACATTTACTCCACGAATTAATAGTTACAATCAAGTAATTTTTATAATTACAAAAAATAAATCTGTGGAGCTGTTGTTTTCAGGCATTTTTTCCCGCCATATGATAATTATTTTATAATAAAAACAAATGCCAAAGAAAAGATTTTCTTCTCAATTGAACTGCTCTTTATTGCCTACTGCTCAGGGCAAATTCATGGCATTTATTTCATCATTCTGTGCAAACAGTTTAATTATACTATATACAGTATTAGCTCAATTTTGTTCAAATACAAGAGGCATATCCTAATGAGCACATATTTAAAAATTTTACTAATCAAACCATTTCTATTTCTCATGTTTTTCATTGAACATATTTGCCTCTTCCTCCTGCCATCTTGCCTAGCCCAAGTGATTTACCTAAATTTCCTCATATTTACCAGGATTTGCATCAGACTTCTCTGGATCTTCTTTAAAAAAAAAAAAAACACTTCAGTGGGGGGGCGCCTGTGGCTCAAAGAACTAGGGCGCCAGCCCCATATACTGGAGGTGGCGGGTTCAAATCCGGCCCCTGCCAAAAACTGCAAAAAAAACTTCAGTAAAAGGAGCAAATAAGGAATAAAGTGAGGATAAATGCCTCCATTCTGTCCCACTTCAAAAATTATGAGATGACTTGAACAAGCACAGAAATTGCTCATTTTAAATCTGAAAAGTGTGGCAGTATGAGGGCAATGCAAACTCACCAGCAACAACAGAAACAGCAGGAAGAGTCCATCACCACCCCTAGGGCCATATTTCCTCTCCTAAGACCCCACCGAGATTCCTCGCCCACAAGTCCAGGGCCTGCCGATGTGAGCCACCTTCCAAGGACTTGGCTGCCTGTGGGGTCACGTTACTATGACCTCACATTCTCAGAATGTCTATTGTTGAAGTGTCTGTAATGTTTTTACAGCCCCAATAAAAAGAAGAGCCAGAACACAAGGGCCACTGTATATTAGGGGCATAAAAAACAATGCAGCCAGCCTCGCTCACACTTGAGAAAGCAGATCCCTCTCAGAGGGGATGACACCCCATTTTGTTTCACTGAATACCCAAGACGTTGTCCCTTTAGTCTGATGAGTATTAGATACTTAAAATTTGCAGATTTTCCCCTTTTCTATAGTTCAACTTTATTGCCCATTTGTCTTTTCTTCCTTTTCCTTTTCTTTTTAAAAAACAGGGTCTCAACTCTGTCACCCATGCTGACATATAAGCACCATAATCAAAGCTCACTGGAACTTTGAACTGGGCTCAAGAGATCCTCCTGGATCAGCCTCCTGAGTAGCTGGTACTATGGGTGTATGCCACCACGCTTGGCTTATTTTTATTTTTTGTAGATATGGGGTCTTGCTGTGTTGTTGAGGCTGGTCTTGAACTCCTAGCCTCTAGTGATCCTCTTGCCTTGGCCTCCCATAGTGCTGAAATTACAGGAGTGAGCCACTGCGTCTGGCCTGCCCTATAATAACTTTACAATCTGGCAAGGTAAGAATCACTACCAGTCATCTAACTGTAAAAAGAACTTTCCAGAAGGTTCTCCCTCTGTTCTACAAAATGCTTTACTGGAGCCTATACTTCACAGCTCCAAGTGAACATGGTAACATTCTGAGGAGACCACTGAATCTGATTACCAGGCATTCTCATAACCATTTTATCACACCAAGATTACTAGATTTTCTAAATCAAAATAATAGCACACCAGCAAATCTGAGTTTCAAATAAACAAAATAGTGTTTAGTGTAAGTATGTCTCAAATATTGCATAGGGCTTACTTATCCTAAAAAATATTGTTTATCTAAAATCCTATTTAACTGGGCACCTTATAATTTTATCAGGTAACCTTATCTCTTGAAATGCTTTTTCTAAGCTTTATTTAAGAATTCCAGTTCCATCAATTGACACCCTATTTCACAATCAGATTCCTTCTGGGTTGTGACTTGCTTCTGTGATTTATTTTATATTCCTACTATTTTTAACAGTTTTAGCAAGACTTTCAATTGCTTATGCTATACTGATTCTTTTCTAACGTCCTCTAAATCCAAAAGGGCCAATGTCTTTTTCTCTGTATTTTTCCTTTCTTTCCGATCTGCTTTCTGCCACCACAAATGTGATAATACGGCTACTTCGCAAAAATCCTACACCAGATAATAAAAAACCCATCCACGTGGCATGTGACAAAGGCCCTTCACAAGCAGACCCCACTTCTCTTTCAGTCTTAACCCCCTCATTTCCCACACGCTGGGGCAACATACCTCTTACACATGTTGTTCCCTTTGCTGCTGTCATCACCCCCACACCCACTACCCCAAATTCTGCCAACTCTCCTGGACCTTCCAGAGCCCCACTGAAATCACAGCTTTTCTGAGAATCATACTCCAACCGTCCTTTTCACATTCTCAGAACACTTAATATAGACCTTTATCATGGCACTGCCTTTTAAAATCCCATCTGTCACCTTACTATCTTGACTTCCACTCAGCATCCACATCACCAGAGATCACAAGGTGTACGAACCTCAATAGCCATGTTAAAAAAATCCAAGGACAGAGCCAGCCACTGTCTTTCATACTGTGCTATCAAGAACGGCACGTGGCGCTGACTTTCTAATTCATTATGGCTAATCCTGGAAAGTTCTAGGTAAACTGAAATCAGCAAAGCACAGCAGATACAGTTTCTTATTTCATATTTACTTTGAATTTTTAAAACTCTTTAAATTTTTTTGTAATTGTGGCAATAAAACTAGGGCACAAAAATAAATTATGCTGAGATGTCCATGGGCCCTCTCCCTACCCTATATTTATAAAGTAGACACTGAAGGTTATGCATAGAAAACAATTAACAGTCACCTAGTCAAATTTTATTTGTAACTAGGTAAAAGGTAAGTCATAAGAATCCTAAACAGTGGGAAGAAATGACTTTAGTTGCAAGTGGAATAAAAGGCAGCCTGGGGCAAGCAATATGTCCCCTGTGTCACATCCTTTAGGATGGAGACACTGGAACAGAGGCCTGCAACCAACAGATGAGAAAGCTGGTATAAATGCTCCACTGTCAAGGCCGGCATGAAGGTCAGTCAAGAGAAGTACAAAGTAAGCAAGACACATGTACAACCCTAAAACATGAATGGCCTCTGAGAAGGAAAAGGAAATCTTGATGGCATCCTCATCCATGGCATTTAATTCACAGGCACTGCAAAGATTACTAGATAATCTAATCCCAAAGGAAATGTAAATGTGAAATTATTCAGAGTAGTCCCAGCACCTGCAATGGTGCCATTCACCCAATAGCATCTGACACTGGTTAATATACTCTGTGCCAGTCACTGGGCTAAGTGCTCTGTAGGGATTGTCTCATCAATTCTCAACGGTCTTATGAAATGGGCAGTAACGGAACCCATTTTACAGAGGGGAAAACTGAGGCAAAAAGCTGGCCACAGACAGTGGGACACCAGTACCCACGTCTTTTATGTGTTCTACTGCTATGCATTTTGTTACTGCTAGTCAGCTCTGGTATGTGTGTCTTTCTTGATTCACAAAGATTTATCTGAATTCCTGCAATGTGCCAGGCAATGTTTTAGTTCCTTATGATACCTCAGTAAACAAGGTACTTTTTAGCCTCCCCACCCAGTGGGGAGTTGGAGTGAGTTAAAGAGGTCTCAGGCTTGAATCCACTTACACCCAGTAGGGAAGCTGAATAGAAGCAATCAACATTATAAATGAGTACATTTTTGGCGAGAAGGAGATATTTGCCATAGAAAAATAAAATAGAACAAAGACGGAAATCTCAGTTTGGGGTTAAGGGGGGATATATTTTTATACATTGTGGTCACAGGGAGGGCAACATTGGAGCAGGAGAGGTCAGCCGTGCAAATACAGGAGAACCTCCACAGTTGATCAGCTCCCTCCATGGGCCCCCTCCTTAAGTTGACCCAGTTTTCACAGACCAGCCATGCACCACATGCACTCAATGGATGCTCCTTATTTTGACTACCTCCATATGTTGACCAGTTTGTTACAGTCCTTTGGGTGGTCAGCTGACAGAGGTTCTACTGCATTTCAAAAGAACAGCATTCCAGGCAGAGAGAAGGCCCAGAGCCTAGAGCATGTGGGTCCAGATGTGTGCGAAGGTGCCATGAAGATTAAGTGAGAAGAGCCACGTAAAATGCTTAGTTCAGCATCTAGCACCAAGTAAACAATCAATGTCAACTGCACCATTCTCCTTATTGCTGCCACCAGCATTGTTAAGGTGAATTCACTTTTATAAGAACAACTACCCAAAGAACCTATTTTCAACATTTACACAGACTACTTTCTCTAGGAGGAAGGGCCTCTTATGATTCAGGGGCATTTATAAGGAAAACAAAACTTACGTCTTAGACCTCCTTACAGCTAGTTCTTTCTTTCTCTGTTCAGCACAAAAGCCAAAATTCAGTCTTTACCAATGAAGTATTTTAACGAGTGTCACCTACAGGTTCTGCCCCTGGGGAATCTTTCAAACCTGACTCATTTTACTCAGGCCTGCATTCAGTAGTCTAGAGAAGGCACCAATGTGCGAGTGTGTGGGTAATTGGCCAAACTCAGCAAACGGGTGAGTCTGCATTTGCCACTGAGATACAGATTTCCAGTCACGAACTAGACTTTCCACCTTTCAGGGATTCATACTTCTCTGGGGCACAGTGCAGTTGATGCAGGTTTTCATTTATTGTTTCTGAGCTTATGCTGTTTTTCACCACCCCCCATACTAAGTTGTAGCTCATGGGCCAGGTCTCCCATGAGAACAAATGTCTGCCATGTTATCAATTATCAAGTCAATTTTAATGATCTCATATCACAATAATTTGAGATGCATGCATAATTTGCAAAGTAATTATTAACAGACACCCAGCTTGATAAATGAGGAAAAAATGATGCAAAAACATTTATATGTTCATTATTCGTATAGAGGCTTTGTTGTACAAAGTGGGATCAGTGAACCCCAATTCCATTAGATAAGAAGTGACTAGTCTGACTAACTCATTTTTCTGGAATGCTCTTCAGATGTCACTGGGCATGCTCTTCTGTCTACATTTTTGCCAGATGGAATTACTATTAGTATATATTCACTGGGTATCAGAAGTTGGGCAGCAAAAAAAAGGTAGGAAGCACCTGGCAGAAATTAGGGGAACGTACAAGCTTTGTCTAACTTAACTGGCTATGGATACTCCACAAAGCAGACAATAATTACAAGCATAATGACTGTGATTTTAATAGTGTAAATAGTTTATGTTCTCAAAAGGGGCTGGAGGACCTATACCACATACCCTGAGGATCCTGCTTCCTGTGTAGCTAGCTGCACCTACAGCCCGTTGGGACAGCCCTCCTCCACCTATCAAGAAAAGGGAGACAACAGCCCAGCACACAGCGGTTAGAGTGGTTAGAATGCTGTCCTTCCATACCACGGGCCACAAGTTCACCAGCCTCACCCCGGCCTGATTAAAAAAGGAAAGGGAAACAATAAACCAAGTGAAGGGTCCTCCTTCCTTCCTTCTGCCCTTCCATAAATACACACTGAATATCTGTTGACTCACACACGTTTCTAGGTAAATATCAGGTGGCCAAAAAAGCACCAACAGACAAAAGTCTTTGCTCTCACAGAGCTCACATTCAGACAGCGACGGTCATAAGTGCCTTGTTGACAGAATTGAGTAGGAAGAGTAGGAGTCGCTTGTTTATTTAAGGCCCTGAGAAGGTGACATTTAAGTAGAAAAATGAAGGAAGTGAAGGATATGGGCCTGCAAGGCATCTTTGGGAAGAGCGTTTCAAACCAATGTAAAGGCCTGGGCAGGACAGCGTTTGGCAAATTCAGGGACCATCACAGAGAAGCCTCCACACCTGGAGAGAAGTAAGTGAGGGCTAGAAAGTGAGTTAAAGAGGTCCCAGGCTTGAGTCCACTTACAATTCTATAGTAGTCACTCAGAAGCTTTAAAACAACTGCCAATTCTCAGACATCCATGGTTAGAAAAGGTGGAACAATTATAAAGGGTTGTTTGTTCCTACGTATACGCCTATCTTTGCCACGCTTTGGCATCCGAAGTTAGCAGGCAGTTTTTCAGTTCCTCCTGTGCTTGCTCAGAACCTCTTCATGACCCTCCCCAGATCCTCTAAGGGTCCGCATTCCATCAATCATCCTGCATCACAAGGATCCCTGGCATCCTTTTCCCAACACTGTCCCTGAGGCTGGTCTGTGACTTCTTTAAGGCCGAATCTTTATCTTAATGACATTTCTATCACAGTGCCTAGGACAACGGCTGGGATTTAACAGGTGTGCAATAAAAGTGTCCTCAATCAAAGTGCAAGATACTTAAAGGAAAAGTCCAATGATGATGTGCTAACCTCAACACACCAGTCAACTTGAGAGGAAAATGTATGAAAATCATCAAAATGCTTCCACTCCTGAATCTGTATAAAAAGCTGAAAGTCTCAGCTGAGTTTTATTGTAAGCATTTTCCTCGTAATGGAATCTAGAAATTCTGACTAGTGGAAAGCACTTGTAATGAATGGTCCCCTAGACGTTTTCCCCCAAGTTTTAGATTTCCTAAAGGTTTTTTCCTTTATGGTTACCTCTTATTATTATTACAAAGTGGAGAGCAAATGTGAAAAAGTGACAACAAAAAAAGTAGACATAATACAGGAGTCCAGGAGGGGAGATTCTTAAAAATCTAAATGTAGAAAAGTAAAACCATGATTATCAAATAAAAAGATGATATACATTAGCCTTTAGAAAATGCAGCATTGCCAGTTTCTAAAGCTTTGTATGTTTCTAGGCATTACTTTTAAACCAGTTTCATCATATCTTCATTGAGTATATTTCTAAGGAGTTACCAGATTTTAGAAAGTATGTATCACCTTATTTGCCCTTTGATTTTATACTGCCACCTCCTAAGATCAAACTAACTGCAATGGGAGGAGCCCTGCGTTCTTTCATGAAAATGAGATGTTATCTGTCTTCAAGGATTCTGGCATTTTAAAATTAAAGTTATGGGATTTTGAAGGGAAAGAGTTTAGAGACATGAACTAAAACAGATTCAGGTTTTGGACACAATACAGGACAATCTGCTCTCCAAATCAGCTGAGAACTAAGAGGATCCAGCTGTCCAAAAATTTAGTCCATGTCCTTGCCTCAAAGAGGGACACTGGAAGGTCTTTAAAAATCAGATAGGAAGAAGAAATGTGGCACTTCCAGGCTTTTAAAAGTGTGACAAGCCCTTTACATTCGACATCTCATTTTAATGATAATCAGAACCTCCCAGTATAGCTTCTTCAGTGTAATTTATTTGAGTTTTAAAGGGCATCCCTCTGCGCAGATGAATTACAAAAAGGCATGTCCGGCCAGGGCTAACAGGTCAACAAGTAGAACTCAGGGTACCTGTCTACTTACAGAGTCCAACCCTCAGTGACCCTTGAGGAGGTCCAGAGAAATTCTGGAGCGATGAGGACGATCACCCCCCTCTAGGCTGCAGGGTCAAGAGAGCAAACCACAGAACTTCAAGCAATTGATCACCTAATAATTCAGAGTTCACATGAAAACAACTGATGCCCGGAGACAGGACTCCGGACCCCAAATTCAACACTTTTTGTCCCCAGCACCTCTGTGTAGAGCAGCAATGACAACCGAGTAACTATGGACAAAAACGGCCTTCCCAGAGGGCAGGCTCAGTTTCTACTTGGGCAAGTATTTCTCAAGCAAACTAAAAATGACACTGAGGATCAGGTCAGGGGGAAGGGAACACCTTCCAGAGCCCCAGTAAACCAGTGAAGGAGGGGACAGAGTGAGAGGCAGGGCAAACCAACCTGAAGTTCCCCAAGGGCATCCTGCAGAATCAGAATGTCACTTGTCTACAAAGGGGGCAGGGTGATGAGACCAGAAGGAGCCAGAGACGCTAAGCAAAAGAAACAAATTCCTCGCTCACCTTCCCCACCACTGAGCCTCTCCAGAGACATGAGGCACAGTGGTTACTGCTCTTGGTAAAACGATTATGAATACAACTACATATTTCATTAATTCCTAGACACATTTTATATTTCAAATGCTTTGAATTTAGGATGGTTTCTTTTCTTTTCTTTTCTTTTTTTTTTTTTTTGAGACACAGCCTCACTCTGTCACCCTGGGTAGAGTGTCCTGGCATCATAGCTCACAGCAACCTGAAACTTTTGGGTTCAAGTGATCCTCTCGCCTCAGCCTTCCGAGTAGCTAGGACTATAGGTGCCCACCATAATGTCCAGCTAGTTTTCCAATTTTTATTAGAAACAGGGTCTTGCTCTTGCTCAAGCTGGTCTTGAACTCCTGAGTTCAAGCAATCCACCCACTTCAGCCTCCTAGAGTACTAGGATTACAAGGCGTGAGCCACTGTGCCCAGCTTAGAATGATTTCTTTCGCAGCAATCAGTATAAGCCTTGTCAGCTAGGTGGCCATCAGGTGTTAATTACCCATGTCTAAAGAAAAATTACATTGTTGGTTTAATCTTGATTTAATTGATGTCTACAGTATCTTCAAAAAAGGTATGGAATAACTTGGTATTCAGGAAAGTGTTATGTATGCAGAATAGCATCAAGAATAAGCAACCAAAATAATTCTTACATAAAAATTTACATAGTTAAGAATTATTATTATTAGAAATTCCAAGTGTCAAAAAGCTTTGTTTCATAGTTAATTGGGGGCATATTATTTTCTGGTAGTACTTAAACAATGATTTCTCTCCCAATCAGTAGCATAGTCAATTCAAAAATTTCTATGCCTGTTTGTTTTTATTAGCACAATCATCTTTTGGTGTGCTTCGGGGAATAGTTTCAGAGACACCCCTTTGCCCTGCAGATGCCAAAATCCATATGCTCAAGTCCTGATACAACAGGTCATAGAATTTGCACTTAACCTACATAAATCCTCCCATAAACTTCAAATTGTCTCCAGATTATGTAATAACTAACACAATGTAGATGCTATGTAAATAGATGTTATACTTTGAGAATAATGACAAGAAAAGTATGTACATGTTCAAAGAGATACAATCATCCTTCCCCCCAGAATATTTTTGGCCTGCACTTGGTTGAATCTCATCAATATGAAAATACAATTGTATCCAGTTGCTTTAAAATTCATTAAGATTTAATTTCTACGGCCCACTCCTCAAATATCACCACTCAAAAGTCACAGAAATTCTCTTTAATCAATGTCTTTTAAAATATTATTTTTCAGGCACCAAGAACATAGTTCACATAATTATCAAAATTTTATCCACTTTCAAAAAAACAATCATACCAAGTTCCATTAAGCTAAAACTTAAAATTATGGTCAATTCCTTATGAAAACTTAAGAGTAAATGGAGTCTGAGTCAATTCACTAAGACCATTATTTACAATCAATGCTTAACAAAATCAAATAAAAACTCTTGGGTTTTTCCTAACAAACTTGAACAACTGTTTTTATCACTTATTGACCAGTTTCTGAGGTCAGGGAAGAATATTTTCACCAGTGTCAATTCTAACACTTCTACAGGTAATATTAACTAACCAAGTTACTCTAATTCCAAAATTTTGGTACCCCTCTCTTTCTGATATACACACACACTTTAAATTCTATATCTATGGCTTCAAATAATTGTTTTTATTTTAAATTACAATCTAGTCCATCACTTCAAACTATCTGTCAAGAAAAGGGTAGACAAAAAGTCTCCTAAACAACAAATAACCTCCATACGATGAAAATGGTAATCTGAGTTTTCTTTAACTTATAAACACACTGTTGACTGTAGAGTCTCAATGCACGTTAGTACACATTAAAAACTTAAAAGTCTTCCAAAGAAGAGAGTTTTACTATATTTAACCTTTTTTTTTTTCTTCTCCAATTTTTGGCCGGGGCTGGGTTTGAACCTGCCACATCTGGCATATGGGGCCTGTGCCCTACTCCTTTGAGCCACTATATTTAACCTTGATGAAATCTTTTCTGTTTTGTTTAGTAACCATTTACTTCTTATCTGTGCTACATGGAATACATCTTTGTGAAACATGTGTTCAAACTTCCTAAACTGTTAGATTTATACAATAACATGCTTCTAATCCCACAGAAACACTGGTTTAGAAGAGACCACAGGAAGATTTTAGCTGACCTGTGTCCAGCAGATGGTCCTTGTTGGGTGACCATCAGACTTCAGGGAAGAACAAGAGAAGATCTGCCTTCCTAAAAAGGAGATTCACGCAGAGCCCTAAACAGAATCTGTCCTCAATCCACTCCACTCCTCAGGATGTCACTTGGGCATCACTAAAGAGAAGGAACCTGTGTCATCTCTTTAATAGACAGTCCACCCCGCTGGAGTGTGTTCCTCATGCCCCCTGCAAACTGGACAAACATACTCTTAGGAGCCACACTCCACCACGGTGCAAGAAGGAAGCAGAAACATCATCAAACCCAACTCTGAAAATGGTGAGGGTCTGTGACCTGGCTATAATGTCCTGGCTAGAACTGGGTATCCCAACACCAGCGTCTCCCTACTGACAGTCTCTGCTCTTTGACCTAAGTGCCGTAAGGTATCAGTGTGAAGCACTTAGCAACTACCTGCCACAAGAGGCTGCATATCTGAGAGGAGCCTTGAGCTAATGAAATTGGGAAGGATTAATGTACCAGGTTTCCATGATAAAGAGGGTACTGGTGGACTAAAATGCCATACCATGACAAAACAGTATCTTAAATGATCACCTGTAGATAGCTGCAATCAAATGTCTATTGAAGGCAAAACTTTGTCCTCAATGTCTATTGAAGTCAAATATTTTCTGCCATCAAAATTGTAGCAGCTTAAGCTCACATTTATGACTTTCCGAGAACACTCTGACATTTCAGAATGAAATTCATCACAGAAACATAATGGGCTGACCTCACTAGTATATTAACCCTACGTATATCTTGTCTTTCTTCTAAAATAAAAATTACATGTCAAATGGCAGAGGTCAGATATTTTAAAAGGTTACAGCACAAGAATATTTATTTAACCATCCTTATCCTAGGCCCTGACACCACTTAAAATTCCTATCTCGGGATATCTGCTCACTCCAAAGTGAGCAATCCATCCAGTCCATCAGCTCTGTGAAGTTTTTATTTAAGCTCTTTTCTTTAATCTTATCTATGAGGTATAAGTAATATCATTCTGGCTTTATAGAGAAGTTAGAAAGGAAGGAAGGGAGGAGAGGGGAAAAGAAGGGGGAAAATATAAAACTGATCAGGCCAATAGTAGAAAAACACCCAAAAAACTAAAATAAACCTACCAGTCAGGGACTTCCACTCGGAGGACACTCTCCTTTCTTCGGAGTCTGGAGAAAATGGAGTTCACTTTGGCACCACTCTTAGAATTCATTTTTAAATTCCTCCTTCAACTATAGTCTAATCATCCGGACAACTTAGCTTCACCTTCTGAATTGCTATCATTTTGGAACTAGGGCTGGTAAAGTAAAACCTAACCCTCCTGTACATCGATTCTCACCAGTCCTACCAAAAGCTCTTTACCCCAGCCACTCAAAATAAACAGTAGGAGCCAAGTGGCAATAATAGCAAAGGTGTGAGCTCTCCCCGCTCCTTTATCCACAGAGGTGTTAAAAGTCCTGTCCTACTGCGGATCAGAACAGCGTCTTGGTTCTGCCACAGGACAGCCTAAATCCCGCAACTTACTGCAATGTCACCAGCTCCAAGTCACCCAAGAGATGACGTTTCTGCACCTTGTCACAGTGTTGTCACATGTTAGTCACTTCAAAGCAACAAAAATACTCACAGGAATAACTGTCATCAATATCACATCAAACTTGCCCAAGTTTGCGGGGAAAGCACATTGTGACAGATACCACTACCTGCTCCTTCTCCTTAAATTATAGACTGGGCTCTATACTATTCTCTCTCTCTGCCCCTCACCCCCAACGCCCCCACCTTTCTCTCTGCTGACCATATTCACAAACGTTTCCTAACAACCCTGGGAAGAAGGCCTGGAAAGTACCATAAACTTAATGGAGGAAAAAAAGTGAGACTTCGAGAGATTAAGCAACTTTCCCAGAGACACGAGGCTACTTAGATCTAAGGCTGGAACTAAACCACATCTGTCTTCAATCCTGCAGTGCTTTCTATAATTAAACAATCCAACGCTCCAACACAGAACTTAAAGCCGAAAGAAAGGCAAACGGCTGAGAGAAAAAATTACGTCTAGAGGCTCAAACAGACCAAGGTTCAGATCTTAGGTCCACTAAATTCTGTCACCTTCTTGAGCCTCAGTTTCCTCATCTATAATAATGAAGACCATAATACGAGTCATAAAGGATTACTTTGAGGATTAGGGACCATGAGTAATTACAAAAACACTTTATGAGTAAAAACTATTTAATATTTTAATGGTTTCCATGTCTAAGAATTCTGTATTTTACAAAAGAGAAACAGAAACTTCCCCACTACTCCTCAGAATAGATTCAGGGACCAACTATCAATGCGTAAGGCACACCCTTGACTGTGTCCAGAAAATGCTCCAAAGAAATTTATACTGTTTCCTGGAAGCAGGTAAAAAAAAAAAAAAAGAGAGACCAAGATGGCTTTTTCAATGACTGACCATGATGCAGATACCTAAAAGAGCCAAACCAAACCCTGTCAGATTATAAATAATACACGATATGTTATGAAACCAGCGTGTCGGGGCATGCCAAGTCCAACATCACCCTTTTGGTCAAGGGGTTGAACAAACAATGGGACAAGAGTCACCCTCTTTCTATACATTCCCCAAATCAGTATTCCTTAAAGCCCTAGAGCTCCAAGGTCTGAAAATTAGAGCTATTTAAAACACTCCCCACAAACTTTTTAACTTTCCAGCATGTCTCAAGCTTAGTTGACCGTGAATCTGAAAGCACACGTAGTGAAGAATAAGATGGATTCGTTCAGTCTAGGGCTGAGACGATACGGCTGCTATTGTCAGTTCAGGTCCTATGTGACCTTCACCTTGTGTCTCGCATTTTGCTGTTTTGTAAGTTCAGCTTTAATCTAAAAGCGTATATCTTAAGCAGTTTAAGGCAATTAATTTAGGAGATTAACTCTGACAATAGAATGTTGTTTGGGGTTATGGGTTGTGGCAATTATTATTAAGATAAAGATTAACATGATTTTTACTTTGAACTTTTATATATAAAACTATGATTTTAGAAACAGAAGATCAGAACAGTCTTGGAGAGGCTACTCTCACTGTTCTCCAGAATCATCAGCCTTCTGACAAAGTTTGGTGGACCCATCCCCATGTCTACATATTGGCTGACAGTGACAGGTGGCTGGCCTCCCTTTGTCCTGTAACAAACCATCTTATGTCTCAAGAAATCCTGTTTTATTGCAATGCTGTCCTATACTAGTGCCATTTCTCAAACTTACATGTGCATTAAAATCACCTATGAAACTGTTTACAAACGTGACTTTTTCCAGTCCCAGCTCAAACCTGAAGTTTGCGAACCCGTGGGTCACTTATATTTCAGAAAGCATCCCAGGCCATAACAAATTGAGAGAACTTGCTACACCAGTATGTTTAGAGCTATCTATTCTCTCACTGTAAAAACCCCCAGGTAGTCCTCAAACTTCAATGTCTGGGGAAACTTGTTTAAATTTAAAAATGCACATTACTGGGCAACATCTCTAAGGAGTCAGGTTCATAGGTCTGGGGTGCAACCCAGATTGAGAATCATAATTGAAGAAAGTGTACCTGAAAATTCAGTGTGCACTGGCTATGAACATCTAGCCACCTTCTATTCTAATACAGGGTACGTAACAATTAAGAACACAGTAAGTAAAGCAAGCAGACAGCTCTCAGAATGGGAGAAGGTATTTGCAGGTATATGTCTCCAACAAAGGTCCAGAATCCAAAGAGAATTGACTTTACCCAACAAATCCAACTAGTGTAACATGGTTTCTTGTACCCTCAATGAATCCCCAACAATAAAAAAAAGGGGGGGGGGAAATAAAAAAAAACAAATGTATTAGCAAGAAAAGAACAAGTGATCCCTTCTCAGGGTGGACAAGGGACTTGAAGAGAAACTTCTCCGAAGAAGACAGGTGCACAGCCTACAAACACAAGAAAAAATGCTCATCATCATTAATCATCAGAGAAATGCAAATCAAAACTACTTTGGGATACCATCTAACTCCAGTAAGATTAGCCCACATAACAAAATCCCAAAACCAGAGATGTTGGTGTGGATGTGGAGAAAAGAGAACACTTCTAGTGTGGGAAGTGGTGGTGGGAATGCACACACTAATACGTTCCTTTTGGAAAGATGTTTGGAGAATACTTAGGAATCTAAAAATAGACCTGCCATTTGATCCTGCAATTCCTCTACTAGGTAAATATCCAGAAGACCAAAAATCACATTATAACAAAGATATTTGTGCCAGAATGTTTATTGCAGCCCAATTCATAATTGATAAGTCATGGAAGAAGCCCAAGTGCCCATCGACCCACAAATGGATTAATAAATTGTGGTATATGTACACCATGGAATATTATGCAGCCTTAAAGAAAGACGGAGACTTTACCCCTTTCATGTTTACATAGATGGAACTGGA
>CAUYRH010161178.1:0-10025 GCA_963574655.1 Perodicticus potto
AATATCGGGTGTATCCAGATTAAGTAGAATGATTTTGAAATAATTTTTCTTTTTTGTTGTCTATAGGATTTGTCATGATCTGTTTCTTCAAACTGTCTTTTACTTTTATTTATATAATATTAGTTGTCTATTTTTTGAGACTTTGGGAAAAAATAAGAAGTTAACTGATGACTTCATACTGAGCCTCAGAGTCAAAGCATTCTATAATAGACATACTCTTATTTGACAATGTGAACGTTACTTTCTTGGCATTATTATTATTAATATTGCTTAATATTTTGATGCAGTCATTGTCTGTTTTCTTTTCTGAATGTATTTATCTTCATTCATTCTTTATGTGATTTTTGTTTCTAGTCCTTATCTTAAACATTGTTATTGTTATTAAATTTTAAGTCTTTTAAATTCTGTGAAGGCAAAAAGTGGAAACCTAATAAACACATGTATATGAAAATTAAAAAATAATAAAAATAAAAATAAATTATAGATAGTGGGAAAAAAAAGAGTCAAAAGTCCTGAGATCATCTCAGAAAAAATATAAAAGCAAGTGAGAATAGTAATTAGTGATAACTTTATAGATATGAAAGTCAGACATAGGAGATATAAATTACACTAAATGATATTCCCCCAAAGACGTTAATACGACACAGAAAAAATTAAAATGCATGGTAAAAAATTGCTAAAATCAACTAAAACCTGAATTTTAATTTAAAAAATTAATTAAAAAACAGCCCTCTATATTTGAAGAAACATGTTTATATGAAACATGTCCTGATAAATATAAGGAAAATGTGTTTGAACATTTAGGCAGAAAAATCAGGTTGTCTAAAATTCTTCTTATGCTTGGCACCCAAGGTACAGTGGTTACAGCGCCAGCCACATACACTGAGGCTGGCGGGTTCGAACCCAGCCCGGGCCTGCCAAAAAACAATAACAAGTGCAACAAGAAATAGCCAGGTGTTGTGGCGGGTGTCTGTAGTCCCAGATACTTGGTAGGCTGAGGCAAGAGAATCGCTTAAGCCCAAGAGTTTGAGGTTGCTGTGAGCTGTGATGCCACAACATTCTACCAAGGGCAACATAGTGAAACTCTGTCTCAAAAATAAATAAATAAATAATAAAATAAAATTTCTCTCAGCAGAATTAAATGCCAGAACACAAGGAAAAAATTCATAATGATAGAAAGTATTATCCAAGGTTTTTATACTTAGCCTGTTCTTAAGTTTAAAGGCTATATGCAGATGAAAATTCAAGGATTATGACACCTGTGGCCCTTCTTTAAAAAGAACAAAAATCAAACAAATAAAAAAGAAAACTAATTGGTGAAAGAATCTAACCACAGAAGGTAAAATCAAATGAACTCTAGGTTAGAGAACTCATTGCATTGATGTTGACTATTTATACTTAGAGCTGGGCCAAAAAAAAAAAAAAAAAAAAGAAAGAAAGAAATGTGAGAATTATGATTATAGAAACAAATGTAAGTATTATAAATGTATGATGGAATCTACAATTACGTTACCATTTCAGTTGCTACATTATCATCAGCCTTTAGGAGAAGTGGTGATGTGGGAAGATGATCTAACAAGATGGTTCCATCTTGTAGAACTAGACCCAGCTCTTCTTTATGTGAATGCAATGAACATCCATCTACAAAGTATGACAACTACAAAAGCAGATACATCACAGAAGAGAGAAGAAAGAAAAACATAGTTTTTAAGGATTCAGAGTTTGGGGAGAAATGGAACTTCTGATCAGTGTTTTGGGCTATCTTAGGTTGGGTACTCTAGAAACAGACCCTGAGACAGGAATTTTGGTGTTTGGTTGACGATGATTTATTGAGTGATCCTGAGAGAAGAATTGAATGAACAAGATGGGGAGGAGGTGTTCTGAGCTTGAGTCCAGCTTCAGTGTGATCCTACAGAGAATTCTGGAGCACATGTTGAACTGCAGTGCTGGCCTCACTTTGAGGCAATGGACTGGACGTTTTCTTGTGTCAGTCGGTCATTGCCTACAGGCTGCTCAGCAGTGGGGGGGAAGAGAAGGGCACAACCAGGGAGGGAGATGGTTTGAGTTTCATAGTGGGTGATTCTCTGAAAAAAGGATATCTAGGAGCAGGAACAGCTGACACAGCAGCTGGAGGTTGGTCCATCAGCCTGATGAATTTGGACTGAGTCCCAGCAGCGTCACCTGTAGAGGGTTGGCAGCTCTTCTTCATGTTAGCTTTCTTGTCACTGATCCGTTCTTTGTCATTTTTAAAAATGGCATCCATATGCTTGTTTTCAGTGCCTATGGGCAGTTCCCTAAGTAGAGAGGACAGGGCCTCTGTGGAGAAAAGAGAAAGGATGAAGAAGGCTAGGTATAGTCAAGGGGACGACACACGCCGTGAGCTTTGTGGAAGTTGTTTCAGCAGCAAGCAGTTTTCCATGTTGCCAGATGTGGGGTCACAACAATCTTAAATGTTCAGCCTCTTCAGCAGAGAAGTGTTGCTTGATATTCTCCAGAGATTCTAACCAACTCTTTCCCCCCACTCACTGATCAGCCCATCCCCCTCTCCTCTGTACCCACCCCTGTGATCCATTTCACATGGAATGGCAGGTCTTAAATGGCAGTCCAGAAACTTGTAAGCCTCAACAACAGAAGGTGAGAGACAATGGCACTTTGTCAGTAGTGTCAAAATAAAAGAAAGGCATTGTCTCTGATTAAGATGAGACTGGAAATAGTCAACTTGAAATTGCCCTCTGTAACGTATACTAAGGAGCACCCAAGCTAGAATGTAGCATTTTACAAACTTTTTACATTAAGCCCTATTTTTTGCTGACTATCTTGTGGGACCATCAGTCTATAAAAATGTTCTTTATCAAAGGCAATCAGAATCCAGGGGGATTTCAAGAAATAGAGGTGAAGGTTACATTTGTTCTGTGGCATAGTAACTCTTAAGGGAATGAAAGGGAGGAGAATGTCAAGGAGGCCATTGAGGGCTGTTTCTGGAGCTCAGGTAAAAATATTAAAGGCCTGATTTAATCTTAGTAGTCACTAATGCAACCTTCCAGCCAATGCGGAATTCCACATTCCCGGCAGAGGGCCGCTGAAACTTCTTTCCCTATGAAATGGTGAATATAACCCGGGGATTAAGCATTATGGGTGTTTTCCTGATAGAGTTAAAATCCTCTCTGAAAATCACATCATCTGTTTGTGTTTATTTTTTTTGGGGGGAGGAGGTTGTGAATCTGTCTCAGGTCTTGAACTTGTACTCACATTATAAGACTTCCAAATTCCTTTGAATCTCATTCTTTCCTCCCCTGGAGATTTTGTACTTTTTCAATGTTTGTAGAAGTTGAATTCTTCCTTATAGGTTCAACTCACTTCTAGCTTTCCAGAAAGTCCATCCTGTCTTTCTTTATATAGTATTAGGAGCAAAGAATCTGTTAAACTCACACAAACACACACGCATGTTAGTACATTAAAACAAACATACTCCCATTGTAAAAACATGTTTTGGTAAGAGGGTAATACTTAACCCAGATAAGAATCCTTTAAGGGAGGGATCTTAGGCACATTAGTTGAAAACACATACTTGATGAAGCTATCCCTTTTTAGTACATTGGATTCACACCATTTATCACATAAAGACAAGTCATAATAAAAGTATTGAAGAAGAGCATGTATTTAAAGTATTAATATGTTTAAAGTAGAACATGTTAATAACAATGAATAATATTAATAATATTAATAATAATGATATTAATAATAATATTAATATTCATTGTTATTAATATGTTCTACTTTAAACATATGCTATATACTACATAGTATACAATGGATACTACATATGCTATATACTACTATAGTATACAATGGATACTATATAAAAAGTATTGAACTGAGCAATTTTACATGTATTATGATCATGAGAAGTTCCAAAAACTCTCTGAGATCTAAGTCATTTTGCATTTTACACATGAGGAAACCTAGGCCTAGAGGTGTTAAAGATTGTCCATGATTGTGTGAAAGAGGCCTAGTTTCAGATCAAGATCTTGGATTGTAGTTTTGCTTTTCTTGCTTACTCTGATTTTTCAGACAATTATGTTACTAGATTCAACCTTCATTTCTCACCTATAAAATAAAGGTAGTCAACTTAAACCTTTTCTCAAGTCTGTTTCAATAGAATGATTTTATGTTAATCTCCATGTTAATCTCCATTTGTTTATTTAGCAAATATACAAATCTGAGATAAAGGCAAATTTGTCATCCTTTTTAGTAATCTTTAGCATCCTACCTTTATTATGAAGCCTTCCTCCACATCTCTCTACCTGTATTCCTTTTGGCTCCTGAACAGTACCTGTTTTTTCAAATGTCTCCCTCCATTTAGGCATGAACAGGTGCTGAAAGCATGAGAAACATGAGCATAATAGGAGAAAATCGATACGGTTAGGGATCCTCACACGTTTAACTGAATCATGCCTGACACTGAAAACAAAGTCATATTTTATTGCTGGAGAGAAATGCTCTTTGGCAAACCGTGATAGTAATCTGATTGCAAACAATGCTTATTCATCATTTCTAGGGCACTGTCTGCTGTGCCAGCCAAGGGGAAGGCCTAAAGTTGCTTTCCTCAACATCAGTTATACACAATCACCAGTGCAAGTGTAGTTTACATTGGTCAGTCAGAAAATATGAGTCCCTTGTTTGTTTCCCTTCCTGTTGACAAGAGAGGGAGATTTTGAACAATGATAGTCAAGAGGGTAAATTTTCCTCATACTTTTATCTGATCTTATTTCCCATTTACAATCACTGTTTTTATTCCCAAAGTTGGAGGGAAGATCAGAAATTACAACAGTTGTTTCTTATAGTTCTAGAGGCTAGGAAGTCCAAAAGCAAAGTATGTCAGAGTGAGTGTCCGGTGAGAACTTGATTCCTGGTTCATAGAGGGCTGTCTTCTCACTGTGTCCTCATGTAGTAGAAGGAATGATTGCATTCTCTGTGCTCTCCTTTATGAGAAAGGATAGCAATTGTGTTTATAAGGCTTTCACCTTCATGACCCAGTCAACTTCTAAAGGCCTTCTAATACCATCATTTTGGTAAGGATTTCAGCATGTGAAATTGGAGAGGCACAGACATTCAGTTCATCACATGCATTTATGTCTCTGAGGTAGATAGGTATTATTTTCAAATAACTATACCAATGCAGTTATCTTTCCCAACTTCACTTTTCTGGTAATTCTGTCCACTTGATGTCCTGTCATTTGCTCACTCATTAAACGTTCACTCTGGGACATGGTCCTCAATCTATATTCCTCTTTCCCTAGTTTGACTTTGAGGCTCCTTCTCAGGGCTTCCTATGGACTCTAAGATTACCTCTATTCTGACTCTTATCACATGGAATGGGAAATAATTACAGTTGTGAGATCAATCTTTTGACAAGAGTTTATTGATTATCTATTCTATGACTGGCTCTGTGTTAAATGTGGGGTCACTAAATCATAAGTGCATTACTTTTCAACCAGATAATTTTTAAATAATTCCCTTTTTCTCTCAATAAAAGAACTCTAAAGCCCTAAACCCTCTGAGTTCCCTAAAGTCTAGAATTCTTATGGATTGGAGCAAGTGAGCAACCTACTATTTTTTACCAATTCAGCTTTTTTTTTCAAATTCCCAATTCAAATGAGACTATTTATAGCTATTGTCCAGTGTGATTGGTCTGCTTTTCTCTGGGGTTATGAGTGTTAACTTATTCCCTGAATTATGAGCAAGAAGCTAATGTATCTGGCTTTGTAGTGCTGACATTTATGCCACAGAGAAACAAGGACTTTAGATTCTAGGGCAGGAAGAGTTGGAAGGATGCTATCAGAAATTCTGGAGAGATAGAAAGGATTGTGGTTATAAGACCAACAATTATAAAATACCATCATGCACCCTTAGTGATCAGGACACATTTTGAAAAATGTGTAAGTAGGCATGTTTTTTGTAGTCTATGTGAACATCATAAAGTATAATTACACAAACTTAGATGGTGTATCCCTGGGCTATGTAGTATAGCCTACGGCTCCTAGGCTACAAATCTATACAACGTGTTACCATGCTGAACATTGTAGGCAGTTGCAACACAATGGTAAGTATTTGTGTATTTAAACATATCTCAGCATAGTAAAGGTACAGTTAAACTATGGCGTTATAATCTTGTGGGACCATTGTCAGTTGTATATGTGATTCAATATTGACCAGAGCATCTTCTGGTATCATATAACTGTAATTTCAAACAACAGAGAGGTAAAGTTTCCTGAAAAGGAGAGTCCAGTGCCAATACTGAGTAGGATTATATCAGGAGCGGTTTTGAAGACCGAGAAAGGATGAACACATCCAGCACCTTCGCTCCCATCCTCACCCTGGGAACTGGCAACATTATGCTCACCTCCCATTCTTACTGCAAGCCCAAGGCACTGCAAGGAGTGAGTTGTGGTCACAGAAGAGGTACTGGCTAAGGGATCGGTCTGGAGGCCAATGTTATCTTGTGGAAATACAAGTTCAGAACATCCTAGGCAATGGCAGAAAATTAGTATTGATGCCCAGTAGTCAGCCAGAAGTACTTTGGACTCTGCCCTCAGGCACAATACTTTACAAAATCAACTTTGAATCACTTTGTGGGGCTGAGTGCTGTTTCCATAGGGTCTAGCTGCTCAGCCCCTTGGCCTAGGTAGAGGATAAAGCTGTCTTGTCCTAAATCAGTGGTTCTCAACCTGTAGGTCGTGACCCACAGGAACTGTATTAAAGGGTTGCAGCTTTTGGAAGGTTGAGAACCACTGTCCTAGATGGATGGTCAGTGGAAACTCTACAGTGACGATCAGGACAGGAAAAGCATTGTGCATCCGTGCTCTCTCCTCCAGGACCTCTTGATGCCCTAGATTTATAGGATGGCTGGTTTTTACCAGGGGCTACACTTAAGGAGCTCAATGTAGGTTGATGGTCCATATGGATTTGAGATTGCCAAAAGGTTATTCAGTGTTTCTAGAAGATGGTTTCAAATACACTTCAAATTCAGCTTAAATCATCTCTCAATAGCACCACACTTTCCCATCCTCTACTCTTTTCCCCCTTATCAACTGAAAGAGTTTCAGCATCAATATCATTGCATCATCATTACACCAGGCAGAATCTAAGAAGAAATCCTTGCCTTCTCCTTCTTGCTTATCCTCACAAGCAATTTACCATCAAGCTTGGTCGAGTTTCTTCCCAAATATTTCTCCCAATCATTCACTTGTGATCATCCTTAAATGTGGATGACCAGGGAAGCCTGTTTCCATCTCAGCTTCCCCTTCTCTCTTGTGTACCTCTCTCCATAGCTCCATTCTTTATCCTTTTCTGCCCTGCTCTCTCTTGCCCTTGACTTACACCCCGTAGGTGGTTCTGGCTGGGAAGGTACTAGCCAGAGTGAGAAAAGAGGAGTGAGCAGAAGAGTCACATCATGTCCTGCTCTGTGCGCTGGCAGTCTTTCCATGCTCTGGTAAACTGTCTCTCTCTGTCCTTTCTGGCTGGGGGGTGTCCATGGCTCTATTTTTCTTTCTGGCTTCGGATTTTTTCTATCTGTGTAAGTGGTCCCTTTGCTACATTTCCTTCCTGTAAACCTTATTGAACAAGCCACGCCTTTTCTAGTAGAATGAATGAACCAGTATTTCCTCCACACTCACTTTGCCCACTTCAAACTGCTCTTGATGCTAAAGGCAGAGTGATCTTTTAAGAGCAAATTTGACTGTCATTTTCCTGATCAGAACTCTTCAAAGGCTTCTTGTTGATGTGAAGATAGGCAGAAATAGCTCTAATTTGGCCCAGGGCCTGTGTGATCTGGTTCCTGGCTACTTCTCCATTGTCCTCTCTTGTTACAATCACTGGGCTCCAGCCATGATGCTCCTTTTTAGTTCCTTGAAACTGCCATGAGACCTGCAGCTTTTCAGAATTCAGAATTCTTGAATTTGCCTCTCTCTTCTGAGCTTCCCCATTACTGGCTTGCTCCTCTTATGTCCCTAGCCTGCAGTTTCACATGAAAAGTTACACTCTTAGGGGAAGCCTTTCTTGGCATGTAGCATTTCTGCCACAGGAGTTATGTTCTCTATTTCATGTGTTCTTATAGTATCTGATATATTTGCTTTAAAGCATTTGCCATGGAGTATCATTATATATAATTGTTACATTGATTTAGAATAAGGTTTGTGTGTGTGTGTAGGCATGAGTGTATACAATTATATATAATTGTTATATTGATTTAGAATAAGATGTGTGTGTGTGTAATGCTTTGCTCAATTCATGGAATATAATAACCATTTTATAAATATTTATTAGATGAGTAATAAAAAGGTATCACTAGCTAAAGCCAACCAGAATAACAAAAATAAAACTAAGACAAAGATCATTTAAATGAGGCAGCAAACACAGGGAAAGTAGGCTTCCTTGATTATTATCTAAATGGTCTTTTGTGAGTTAAACTGAGAATTGACTTGAAGAGTTTGGGAATAAACATGGCCCATAGTTAGAGGAAGGATGCTCTTTCAAAAATGTTTAGCTGCTCTCAGGTCAATGATAGGTCTTGAATTTCATTTTTCAGGAGAGTCCACAATAAAACCTCAGAACACAAGCCAATAACTCAACTCCTAAACCCCCCTCCAGGGTTTCCTCCAAGTTGCTCTGCTGACCTAAGCTCATCTCTTTCATATGATGATTGCAGCAGAAGTTCTGTCTTCAATAAAATAGTAAAAAAAAAAAAGTAAAGAAAAGGAAATTAAAGAAATAATTATAGTATTAATTTTAAAGTTTTGCAGAATCAACAAAATAAGAAAAATATTCTTTTGAATCATCAAGCCTGGATCTTTGGGAACAAGACCACTGGTGGCCAGTAAGTCTCTGGGAATGTATATTACATTTTTAAATTATGTGACTACCTATTCCAGAATAATTTATTTACATTAGTTAACAAAAAAGACATGATTTAATTAAAACCTCCTTATGGGAACTCTCTCCAGTTAATGATTCTAGGAAGCAGGGGACAAAGATGGCCCCCAGGGGAAGCACTGATGCCAGCTATCACTAAGACGGCACAAACTGGAAGGCCTTTTCCTCAGACGCGTATTCCATAATTCCTTATGTATTGAGCTTTTTTTTATTCTAAGAACTGTACTTGTCATTTGGGGAACTAAAAAGGGAATACAACAACAAATAAAGAATCAAGTTGTGATGCTTGAAGAAAGAGGAAAACCGCTTCTCTTCAAATAGGACTAAAGGCACTCACAGAGGTTTTACCTAAATTATTCCTGTCTTCAGCAATCTCTCTGAAAACTTCCAAAAAGTATTGTATATGTCACACATAATGTCTTTCTTAATGATGGTGACCAGAAAAGTATCTGTTACATGATGTAAAACAGAAGCAAAGAAATGTTCATGAAGGATCAGTTGGACCTAAAAGCAAAGAGCTGTAAAAAGTAGATGATACTTATTTTACTTTTACAGATTTTGATATGTGTTACTATAGTGATTAACTTTATTCCTTCAATTTGGCTGGAATAAGGGATGACCACATAGCTGGCAAAACTTTATTTCTGGGTGTGTCTATGAGGATATTTCTGGAAGTGATTAGCATTTGAATTGGTAGACTGACACAAGGTTCCCCTCACAAATGTGGGCAGGCATTAGTGTTCCAATGCATTAAAGGACCAAATAGAACACAAAGATGGTGGAGAGAATTTCTTCCTTATCTGAGACCTCCATCTTCTCCTGCACTTGGAAATGGGTGCTTTTGGTTCTAAAGTTTTCAGACTCAGACCTTCAGACTCAGAAAGAATTATACCATCTGATTTCCTGGTTATCCAGCTTGCAGATAGCAGATTTTTTTTTTTTTTTAATTAAACCATGGTTGTGTACATAAATGCAATCATGGAGTACAATGTGCTGGTTTTATATACAATTTGAAATATTTTCATTGAACTGGTTGACATAGCTTTCATGGCATTTTCTTCCTCATTGTGTGCAGACATTTATATTCTACATTT
>CAUYRH010161179.1:0-35885 GCA_963574655.1 Perodicticus potto
AACGGCTGGGCGTTGTGGCGGGCCAGCTACTTGGGAGGCGGAGGCAGGAGACTCGCTTGAGCCCAGGAATTGGAGGTTGCTGTGAGCTGTGATGCCACAGCACTCTATCCAGGGTGACAGCTTGAGGCTCTGTCTCAAAAAGAAAGAAAGAAAGAAAGAAATCCACACCTGATAAAACCATAGAAAATTAAACAATAAGAAAATCTTAAAGGAAACAAAAAGGCAGATGAACATGGAAGTTTATTTAGACTGACAAAAAGTATCCTAACAATAATAACAGAGTCCCAAAAGCACAGAATCTCTGACCTATTGCATGGAAATAGCTTTCAACCTAGAATTTTATACCCAGAAAAGCTATCATTCAAAAGGGAGGACAAAATGGACATTTTTAGGCAAAGACTAAGATGTTAATTATTCTCAAGGCCTCTCTCTCACACACACACACATACACACAAGGATATACTTTTCCATCCAGGAAATTGAATCCAGAAAGATGGGCTGGGGCTGCCAAAACCAATGAGGAAAATAAAGAATTTGATAAATATGTAGGTTAATTTACATAAGATTAAAATGAAACTATGTGACAATATCACTTATACAAATTGTGAGATGCAAAAATCTTAAAATATCAAATTGACTAACATTGTATTAAATCAACAATACATTACAAAGATTTATTCCAAGGAAGATATATAAGGATGGCTAAATATTTTAAAATCTATCTGTGCAATTTACTACATATACATGATAAAGAAGAAAAATTGTGTCCACCTAAATTAATTTGAAAAATAGTTAATAACATTTTCAACCCATTTAGGTTAAAAATGCAAACTAGGGATAGAGGTGCAATCAGGAAACAAGGTAATTTGAACAAGGAACATTTCATATAAAGAATTACTAACTATATCCAGGGATTAGAGTAATGAAGGATTGACTAGCGGTAAGTAAAGAGAACTCTAAAGAATAACTCTCTACAGAGCACAAGACAGCACTTACAAGAAGTAGCCGCTATCCCTTGGGACTGAGATAGAACACTTAAGAAAGAGGTCCCACTCTCACACCTAGGCAGACCAGAGGTGAGAACAAGATCTTGTTCAAGAAGGCACTGCCCCAGCTCAGCGCTCAGCAGAGAGGTCACAAAGGTTCCATGCCCATGCCAGCAGAACTCACTGGAAACCCACCTTCTGGGTCCTCAGGAAAGCCATTACAGGAAGGTGCTGTGGAACTTCCTGTATAGCTGCCTTTACAGAGCACCAAATGCAAAAATCTTAAAATATCAAATATCATCTCACAGAGAGGAGCCCAACCAGCAGCCCTGGTACAGCTGCCTGTACAGCTGCCTTTACAGAGCACCAGATGCAAAAATCTTAAAATATCAAATATCATCTCACAGAGAGGAGCCCAACCAGCAGCCCTCCACCGTGAAGTAAACTGAGAGAACACCAGAGGAAGCCACTGACTGAGGGGTTCTGCTGACCCCTGAATGCTGAGGAGACAGATGATACAGCAGTCACCTGTGCTGCAGAGGTCAGGCGCGGGGAGGCCATGAAAAGCCCGCGTGGTGGGGGTCAGTGGTCCACAGTGATATAGAGTGAGGGAAGGAACTGGGTTTGAACCCAGATACACCAAAACAAGAAGAGAAAGCACCTTCCCCATGCAGAGTCCCTCCACACTGTGTAATGACAAAACTTACAATCGTGCCAAGTGGCAAAGGAGAAATATTTGCAAGCTCCATCCCATTATCACAAAGCAGGTATTGAAGGATAGACTGGAGCTAAAAGATGGTAAGTTGATAGCTACAAAGGAGGGAACTTTCTTATCCTCATAAAAAGAAGTAGCTGAAAACTTCCAGCAAAACTAATTATGAAAAATTATAAGGATTCCTTATAAAGCCAATTCAAGAAAAAAATACACTTTATTTACCATTTCTATTTGATATTAACCCAGAAGTTCTCCCAAGGCAACAAGAAAAGAAAAAGAAACAAAAGATATAAAAATTAGAAATTAATAAATAAAATTGTCATTATTTGTGGACAATATAAATGCCCACATAGAATACTCTAAGAAATCCACAGATTAATTATTGGAATTAAGAGATTTGGCAGTGTTGGTAACTACAAGGTCAGTATTTTTAAAATGCCTGTTCTTATATATCAACGAAAATTGGTTAATTAGGGAATATAACTTTTAAGAAAAGAGATCACACTGATGAAAATTATTCATGAAGGTATTTAGCTTTATTTCCCTCTTTTAAAAGACATTGGTATGAATAAATATTATCAGTCCATGAACCATGAAAAGCTATGTTCCAAGAAGTGCATTAGGCCTTGGAGATAGTTATAAAGATGATAAAGATTAGGTTCACCATCTTCAAGTGGCTCACGTTAGGGGAAGAAACAGACCCGCAAACAAATATCAAAAAAGTAAAAGACGCCAGCCCCATATGCTGGAGGTGGTGGGTTCAAACCCAGCCCCGGCCGAAAAAAAAAAAAGTAGAAGAATAAGGTTTTAAAATATAGGAGTAAAGGAGGAAAGAAAAAGGAGGAAAAGAAGGAGAGAGGGAGGAAGGAAGGAACCCTTAGGAAGGTCTTTTGCTTGGTCAAGGAGGGTCTGGGGTCTCAACAAAAGGTTTTACAGCCACACCTTTGAAGTGATCTTGACCCTAATGTCACATTTTACTACCAGTACTCTGGATTTGATCTTCACCTCTAGGTTTTATTTTCTGAATGTCTTGCTGGCCAAAAGACTATTCTGGGCCTTCTATATTTTCTCTAAATCGTGCTTTAAAATGCAAAAATGTAGTCCCCCAGTTTACAAGGCATGCATCCCAAGAACCCTGTGGATACCCGGAACTATGTATAATAGCAAGCCTGATTGCTGCCAGTCAGAACAGGTTTCCACTCCTGTCCTCCACCCACAAATTTAATGCTTTTTCTTCTCAACTAAGCACTCATCATGAACTGTGGCCATTGCAGTTTGAGCTATGATAGCAAAACTAGCACAAATTTCTTTTTTCTTCTGCCCATTTTATGTGTAGATTTGTACTTTCTGTAGACTTTAGCAACCTTAGCACCTGGTTTTTCTCCCCATTAAGTCTTACTCACCTTGTCACATAAAGGAAGCACTTTACGGCTTCTATTTGGGATGCTCAAATTGCCAGCATCCCAATGGCCACTCTTACACTTTGTGGCCATTATTAAGTAATAAGAGTTACTTGAACCCAAGCACTGCAATGCCCAACTATCAATCTGAAAATCAAGACAGCTACTAAATGATTAACAAGCAGACAGTGTAGACAGTGTAGATCTGCTGGACAAAGAGGTGATTCACATCCCAGGCAGGACAAGAATGCATCACGCTACTCAGAACAACATGCAATTTAAAACATGACTATTTTAATTCTGTTATTTTCTATTTAATATTTTCAAACTGCGGTTGACACAAATAACTGAAACAGTGGAAAGGGAAACTGTGGATGGGGGGGCCACATTACTCCTGAAGACCATGCTGCCAAACTTTCTACCACTATATAATGTGTATTCCTTTCTTCAAACAGCCACTAACAATTTCCCCTGCCTTTTCTTTTCTTCTTCTTTTTTTTTTTTTTAAGAGACAGAGTCTCACTTTGTTGCCCTTGGTAGAGTGCCGTGTCGTCACAGCTCACAGCAACCTCCAGATCTGGGGCTTAGGCAATTCTCTTATCTCAGGTTCCCAAGTAGCTGGGACTACAGGCGCCTGCCACAATGCCCAGCTATTTTTGTTGTTGGTGTAGTTTGGCCGGGGCCAAGTTTGAACCCTGAACCCTGGGTATATGGTGCCGGCACCCTACCCACTAGGCCACAGGTGCCGCCCTCCCCTGCCTTTTTAGTCTACTCAACACCCTTCAAGTCTCTATATTGTTAAAATATTACTCTACTTTTAAGGTACCTAATTTCTTATTCAATCGGAAGAAAAACCAGACTATGAAGTGCCCAATTTCTATTACATATTGCTGTTATAAGTTTCCCATGACTTAGTGACTTAAAACAGTAGTAATTTATTTTGTTTCATAATTTTGTAGTTAGTCAGGTGATTATGTTAAGTAGTGTGGGCTGGGAAGCTGGGACAGCTAGAAGGTCTGCAATGGCCTCATTCACCTAGCATTTAGTGAAGGCTGCCAGCTAGCGGCTTAGCTGGGGCCTCAGGTGAGGGCCTCTCAACGTGGCTGCCTCAGGTTCCTCAGGGCACTGGGCCGGGTTCCAAGAAGAGAAGGTAGAAGTTGTAGATCTTTTAATGCCCAGATTAGAAAGGTCCCACAGTGTCATTTCTGCCACATTTCAGGGGCCAAAACAGGTCACAGGGCCCATTCATGCTCAAGGAGAGAAACTCTAGATTCCATCACTTGATGAAGAAGTGACAAGATCACATTACAAAAGAGCATGTGGGGTGGAAGGTATTAGTATGGCCTTTTTATGAAACACAGCCTATCACAGCCAGGCTATATTTCTATGTGTATAATTTTAAATAGGGTGGTCAGGGAAGGCCTTAGGAGACAGTGACATTTGAGCAAAGACCTGAAGGGGAACAAAGCAAGCCTCCAAGATATTTGGTATAAAAGCATTACAGACTAAAATAATTATAAGTATGAACATCCTGATGAGGGAACAAGCCTAACTGATTCCAAGGACAATAAGGAGGCCCCTATGACTGAAGCAGAAGGAAAGAGAGGGTGGGAAAAAATAGAGAAGGTCGAAGAAGTCACAAGAGCCAGCTCGTGTAGGGCTTAGAGACATTGAGAAGGAATGGCCGGTTAAAGGATAAATGATTGCATTTCCTCCTTTGGAGAATAGCTTTCCGTGGATTAGGCCCTTCTTGTAAGGTAGAAAACAAAATATGTAAAAAATTGACTCAGTGCTTGTGCCTCAACGGGCTAAGACACCAGCCATGTACACTTGAGCTGGTGGGTTCAAATCCTGCCTGGGCCCGCCAAACAACAATGTCGGCTGCAACCAAAAAATGGCCAGGCGTTGTGGAGGATGCCTGTAGTCCCAGCTGCTTGGGAGGCAGAGGCAGGAGACTCGCTTGAGCCCAGGAATTGGAGGTTGCTGTGAGTTGTGATGCCACAGCACTCTACCCAGGGTGACAGCTTGAGGCTCTGTCTCAAAAAAAAAAAGTAAAAAATTGAGAAAGAATCCCCTCACTCTTTACCCCCAAGTTTCTTTTTTTGTTTTTTTGAGACAGAGTCTCATTATGTCACCCTCGGTAGAGTGCCGAGGCATCACAGCTCACAGCAACCTCAAACTGTTGGGCTTAAGCAATTCTCTTGCCTCAATCTCCCAAGTAGCTGGGACTACAGGCACCTGCCACCCTATTTTTTTTGTTGTTGTTGTTGTTGTTGCAGTTGTCATTGTTGTTTAGCTGGCCCAGGCCAGGTTCAAATCTGCTAGCCTTAGTGTATCTGGCTGGCACTGTAACCACTGTGCTATGGGCACCAAGCCTCCAAATTCCTTCTTGATAATTCTGTAAGTCAACTGTATTCTTCTTGAGTTACAGCTTTCACAGAGGGGAGATGTAGCCTTTTACAAAAGTTTGCCTGTACTACTCAAACCCTGCTCTATACGAATGAATTATTTCTGTGTGTGTGACACACACACACCTATGAATCTCATTGCCATTTTAAGAACTGTACAACTTCCCACCTTACCTACTCTTAAAAATGTCATCTTTTTCAGTCTTATATGTGAGGTAGCTATTGATTTTAAGTTTTAGAATAGAATGATTCCAAGAGCGATTATGGTCACCGTTATATAATCAATCTTAGAACATAAGCAACTTGTAATAGTTAAAGTTCAGAACTAATTATGTGACATTTGGTCTCTTCTTTTCAGGGAAACTTTTAAAAGCAGAGTATATTCTGAGCAGTCTAATAAGCAACAATGGAGCAACAGGTAGGTACTTCCATATTTTCACAATGACCTTTACCCTCATTCCTTGCCAGAGTTCAAATTTAATAACTACTTAATGACTCAATAGTTACTATACATTGAATGCTCCCAGAATTATGTGGGACTGGCTCTGCCACTGGTGAATTAAGTGACTTTAATCAAGCAGCTTTTGTCTCTAATTTAAAAATAAAACAAAAACAAGGTGTCTAATATTTGCCTGTTTTATTATAGAGTATGTTATCTAATGGACAGTAATTGTCAAGGCGGGTAACTCCATGGGCCTTCGAAAGGGCTCAGTAGCAACACTTAGAAGAATTGTGACTGGGGAGAGACAAGACAATGTTGAAGGTGAAGTCCACAGCAGCAGACCACCTGCATCAATTTACAAGGAAAAAAATCTCGCTCATGCCCTAATTGAAGAGGACCAGTGATTAACAGCACATAAAATAGCCAGCACCATAGACCTCTTAATTGGCTCAGTTTATACAATTCTGACTGAAAAATTGAAGTTGAGCAAACTTTCCAATCCAGATGCCCAAACCAAGGCATGCAGATCATCTGTAGACAAGGGCGGAGTTTCCATGGAAGGTTTAAACAAGCAAGGTCAAGATTTTGAAACATTTCCTTGAAGAATTGTAACAGGAGATGAAATATGGCAGAAGACAATAATAAAAGCAATGGTCACCAAAAAGTAGAAGAGGTCCAGTCAAAGCAAAATAAAAGTGGACCAGTCAAGAGTAAAAAGATCATAGCAATACTTGGGGAGTTTCAAAAGGCATTTTGCTTATTGACTTTGGCAGGGGGATAGCAAAAGAGTAATAACATCTGCTTATTATTAAAGTATTTTGAGTAGCCAGACGTTGTGGTGGGCGCCTGTAGTCCCAGCTACTCGGGAGGCTGAGGCAAGAGAATCACCTAAGCCCAGGAGTGGGAGGTTGCTGTGAGTTGTGTGATGCCACGGCACTCCACCAATGGCGATAAAGTGAGACTCTGTCTCTACAAAAAAAAAAAGTATTTTGAGAAAGTTAGCCAAAGCTTTGGCAGAAAAACGCCTAGGAAAGCTTGATCAGAGAGTCCTTCTCCACCTTTACAATGCTCATGCTCATTTCTCTCATCAAACAGCAGTTCTATGAGAGTGTCAATGGGTAATCATTAGGCATTTGCCTTAGTCCAGATTTGGCTCTTTATAATGTCTTTGTGTTTCCTAATCTTTTTTTCTTTTTTTTTCTTTTTTTTTTTTTTGCAGTTTTTGGCCGGGGCCAGGTTCGAACCCACCACCTCCGGGATGTGGGGCTGGCACCCTACTCACTGAGCCACAGGTGCTGCCCTGTTTCCTAATCTTAAAAGAATTTTATATAAAACCAGCACATTGCATCCCATGATTACATTAATGTATCAGTTAATAATATGAAAAAGGCTGCATTGACATGGCTAATTTCCCAGGACTCTCAATTCTCTTTTTTTTTTTGCAGTTTTTGGCCAGGGCCGGGTTCGAACCCACCACCCCCAGTATATGGGGCTGGCACCCTACTTCTTGAGCCACAGGTGACTCCTAACTCTCAATTCTTTAGTGATGGACTAAGTATCTGTTGTTATCATTTACAAAAGTGTCTTGAACTTGATGGAGTTTATGTGTAAAAATAAAATTTATATTTTTATTTTTGTCTTTTAATTTTATTTTTCCATGAACTTTGAAGTATCTTCATAGAAAACCTGAACAGACCAATAAGGAACAACAAGATTTAATCAGTAATAAAAAGGCTCCCAACAAAGAAAAGTCTAGGACCAGATGGCTTCACTGCTCAATTCTACCAAACATACAAGAAAAACTATGAATAATGCTAATTCTCCTCAAAATATTTCAAAAACTTGAAAAAGAGATAATTCTCCCCATGAGGCCAACATTACTCTGATACCAAAACCAGACAAGGATGGTTCAACAAACACAAATCCATGGACATGATACATTGCATTGACAGAATGAAGTACAAAAAATTTATAAGATCATGTTTATAGATGCAGAAAAAAACATTTGATAAAATTAAAAATTCCTTCAGGATAAAAACTCTAAACAAAATAGTCATATGTGCATAAGAAACATACGTCAATGGCTCAGCGCCTGTGGCTCAACGGGCTAAGGTGCCAGTCACATACACCTGAGCTGGCGGGTTCGAATCCAGCCCGGACCCACCAAACAACAATGATGGCTGCAATCATAAAATGGCCGGGCGTTGTGGCGGGCGCCTGCAGTCCCACCTACTTGGGAGGCGGAGGTTTGGAGACTCTCTTGAGCCCAGGAATTGGAGGTTGCTGTGAGTTGTGATGCCACAGCACTCTATCCAGGGTGACAGCTTGAGGCTCTATCTCAAAAAAAAAAAAAAAAAAGAAACATACGTCAACATAAAAAGGCTATATACATGACAAATCCAGCTAACATTATATTGAACAGGGAAAAGCTGAAAGCCTTTCCTTTAGACACTGTAACAGGATGAGGATGTTCACTTTCACCACTCCTATTCAACATAGCACTGGAAATCTTTTTTTTTTTTTTTTTTGCAGTTTTTGGCCGGGGCGGGTTTGAACCCACCACCTCCAGTGTATGGGGCCAGCTCCTTTGAGCCACAGGCGCCACCCAGCACTGGAAATCTTAACCAGAGCAAGCAAGGAGAGAAATAAAGGGCATCTAAATTGGAAAAGAATAAGCCAGATTGTCCCTCTTTGTAGATGAAATGATGTTAAAATTATGAAAACCTAAAGACTCTATCAAAAAACTCTTGGATCTGATAAACAATTCAATAAAGTTGCAGGATACAAAATCAGCATACAAAAATTAGTAGCATTTTTATACATCAAAATGAACTACCTGACAAAGAAGAAATCAGGAAGGAACTCTTAATTACAATAGCTACAAAGAATATAAAATGCCTAAGAATTAACCAAGGAGGTAGAAGATCTCTATAAGGAAAAGTACAAAACACTGATGAAAAAAATTGTGGATGATGCAAATGGAAAGACATCCCATGCTCACGGATTGGAAGAATTAACACTGTTAAAATGATCGTACTACTCAAAGCAATCTACAGATTCAATAAAATTCCTACTAAAATACTAATGACATTTTTCACAGAAATAGAAAAAAAATCCTAAAATTCATGTGGAACAAAAATAAAAGCCTGAATAGACAAAGCAATCCTGAGCAATAAAGAACAAAGCTGAAAGCATCATGCTGCCTGACTTAAAAATATACTATGGGTGCTATTGTGACCAAAACAGGCACACACACCAAGGGAACAAGAAATAAACCCATGGGCAGGACCTGTGGCTCAAAGGAGTAGGGCACCGGCCCCATATACCGGAGGTGGCGGGTTCAAACCCAGCGCTGGCCAAAAACTGCAAAAAAAAAAAAAAGAAAGAAAGAAAGAAAGAACTCCATATGAGCTAACTCATTTTTGATAAAGATGCCAAGAACATATATTGGGGAAAAAAACACCCGGTTTAATAAATGGTACTGAGAAAACTGGATATCCACATGTAGGAGAATGAAACTAGACTCCTATCTCTCACCACATACAAAAATCAACTCAAAATGGTGTAGAGATTTAAACAAGACCTGAAACTTTAAAACTACTAGAAGAAAAGTAGAAGAAACACTCCAAGACATTACTATAGGCAAAGGGTTTATATCTAAGACCTCAAAAGCATGGGCAGCAAAAACAGAAATACACAAATAGGACTATATTGAACTAAAATGCTTATGCACAGCAAAGGAAACAATCTCAAGAGTAGAGACAACTTCTTGCATAGGAGAAAATAATTGCAAACTATTCATCTAACAGGGACTAATATGCAGAATAGACAAGAAACTAAAACAACTCAACAGCAAAAAAACCATATGATCCCATTTAAAAAGTGTGCAAAGAATGTGAATAGACATTTCTCAAAAGAAGACATACAAATGACTAACAGGTCCACTACTGGGAATTTATCCAAAGGAAAGGAAATCAGTACTAAAGGGTTACCTGCACCTCCATGTTTATTGCAGCATTATTCACAATAGCAAAGATATGGAAACAACCCAAGTGTCCATTAATGAATGAATGAATGAATGAATAAAATGTGGTATTTTCTATATACATACACACAATGACATAGTATTTGGCCAGAAAAAAGGATGAAATCCTATCATTTGTAACAACAGAGATAGAACTAGAAGTCATCATGTAAAATGAAATAAACCAGGGGCAGACAAATATCTCATGTTCTCACCCAATGGGAGCTAAAACAAAGTTGATCACGTGAAGATACAGAGTAGAATGGCAGTTATTCAAGGCTGGAAAGGATGTGAGGCAAGGGAGATGAAGAGAAGTTAGCTAATAGACACAAACATATAGTTAGGTAGTTAAATAAAAGGAATAAGTTCTAAAATGGTGAATAGCAAAGTAGGTTGGCTATAATTAACAACAATGTATTTTGTAGTTCAAAATAGCTAGAAGAGAACTTGAAATGTTCCCAAGGTATAGAGAAAACGAATACTTGAGTTGATGGATATCCTACATATCCCAACTTGATCATTACACATTCTAGGTATGTAACAGAATAACGAGGGTATGCAACACCCCTCAAATATTACGTGTTAATGAAAAAACTATAAAAAGAATCATGATTGAAATGAAAACCTTCAATTTCAGAAAAGTGTTCTTTGGGCTTTATGTATTTAAATTGCTTGGAAAATAAATTTGATTTTTGAACATAAGAACTTTAACAAATATTTATTTTAAAATAGATTTCCTTTCAATATTTAATCATATATGAAGGAAACAAGTCCTAACAGTTGGGTAACAAATACTTTTAAGCCTTTGGACATCTTGCCTAGATTTTTGGGCACTCACATTAACATGTTTCCTGATAAGTTGAGCACAATTACTATTAGACTTTTAAGCTAAATATGCTTGCATATAAAGTTGCAAGCCCCTTGAAGCTTTTGAACATTTCCCATGAGGAGACAGTTTGAAATACAAATATTAATCACGCACCCTCATTTGTGGCCTCCATCACTAAACAACAATAGGCACTTCACACCCTTGTCATCTTCTATACTACATACACACAAACACACACACACGGAGTAAAAGCTAGGAAGAAAATAAAGAGGGTGATATGACAAAGGGAAATGAATGGGTGTAATAAAGAGGCTCACTCTATTTTTGATGTTTGACCACTGACAGAGTTAAAGGCCAGGCTTCCTCTTCCCCTTTCACTCCCACACTGGACAGATCTATTAAATAAAAAGAAGAAGAAGAAGAAGAGAGAAAGCTTATTTATCCAAAAACCCAAGTTCAGTTTATAGGAGATTTTACCCTAGCCCTACACTCTAATCACAGTGATGCAAGTCCTGTTCTCCCTAGAAAGTCTCATTATGTGAACAGATCTTTTCATACCCTCTTGATGCATGTCATCAGTCTTGACATCCAAACCAATATGGGGGAGATGATTGACCCTACTCTTCTTGAGGCAACCACAAGATAGTGGGTGTAATACTGTAGATAAACTAAACTAGAGGCCAGGTGAGGTGGCTCACACCTATAATCCTAGCACTCTTTGAGGCTGAGGTGGGAGGATCACTTAAGCTCTGGAGTTTGAGACCAGCCTGAGCAAGAGCAAGACCCAGTGTCTACTAAAAATAGAAAAATTAGCCAGACAGTGTGGCCCATACCTGGCTGAGGCAAGGAGATCACTGGAGCTCAGGAGTTGAAGTTTCAGTAAGGTTTGATGACACCACTGCACTCTAGCCTGGGTGACAAAGTGAGACTCTGTCTCAGAAATAAATAAATTAAATAATCTGGGGATGGCTTTGAGGAAATAGCACTGAAGCTGAGACCTGAAGAAGGAAAGGAAGCCAAAGGAAAGAGTATCCCAGGCAGAGGGAACAGTAAGTGCAGACGCCACGAAGCAAGAGGCCACTGCTATTATAAGGAACACAGGGGATGCCCGTGTGGACAGCCACAGCTGGCAAGGGGAGAGCTGGACCAGACAGGAGTCAGCTGCATAGCTGGACTTGACCTTGGATCTTATTCTAAAGGAATAGTTGAGATTGTTTCCCAAATTGATATTGTGTGTGCTCATTGGATGCTTTAGTGGAAGTAGTTTTACTCTACCAGGCTATTTCTTTAAAAATTTAAGGTCATTTTTCCTCTCTTTTATTTTAGGTAGCTGGCTTTACAGAAATGAAAGTGACAAGGTCCTGGTGCAGTCAGTCTGTGTACAGATCAGAGGGCAGATTCTGCAAAAGCTAGGTACTGTCATCTAACATTTGTTTCTCCCAGGGCTCATTTACAAATGCCTGTAATCCTAGCACTCTGGAAGGCTGAGGCAGGTGGATCGCTTGAGCTCATGAGTTTGACACCAGCCTGAGCTGGTGTCAAGAGTAAGACACCATCGCAACTAAAAATAGAACACGCAACCAGGCATTGGGGGAGGGGAGCACCATAGTCCCAGCTAATTGGGATGCTGAAGTGAGAGGATTTCTGGAGTCCAGGAGTTTGAAGTTGCTATGAACTATGATAGTGCCACAATACTCTATCCAGGGTTACAGAGTGAGACTCTGTCTCAAAAATAAATAAATAGGGCAGCACCTGTTGCTCAGTGGGTAGAGCGCCAGCCCCATATACCAAGGGTGGTGGGTTCAAACCCAGCCCTGGCCAAACTGCAACAACAAAAAATAAATAAACAAACAAACAAACAAACAAAGCCTGGCTACCAGATTTTACCATGGAATTTTCTTATTGTATCTGACTAAAATTGTTAATCCCAAATTACCTTGGTTTCTTCATCAAAAAAGAAAATGACATTTAAGATTTTAGGAGTGTTAAAAATATTAATAAAATATTTTTTCTGTTGAGATTTATGTTACAGAAATTTACAGTTGTGTATTATAGTTGCTAACCATAGGGTTTTCAGTATTATTCCTAGCATCTGACTCAGTTCAGCAGGACTCCATGTGATACAGGGACGTCTTATTCTAAACCTACCTCACCTTACTCATTCATTCCACGGGGTATTCGTGAATTTTTCAGGTTTATAGAACATAAATGATACCTTACAGTTCAGGCTAAAGGGTTTGGGATTTTTAACAGAAGGTGGAAATTATTATTCTTATAAATAATGGAAGAACCATTTATATGTAATATGAATTAATATATATTGCACACAAAAATATAATAATGCTTACCCTTTTTCAGTGAAATGGAAAAATTATTGGTATTAAAACAATTAAAAAAGAGATTTCTGAGTATCAATCTAAATCTCGTCCTGAATTCTTCTGACAGGACCCAGCGAATCATCTTTTTTGTGTATTTGTTTTCAAACGTTATTTTCTAATACAGTAGTGCTGATCCCAGCTGTTTCTCCTCTGACCCTCTCGCATTCTTTTTTTCCAGGGATGTGGTACGAAGCAGCAGAGTTAATATGGGTTTCCATCGTGGGATACTTGACACTTCCCCAGCCGGATAAAAAAGTTGTTTGTCTAGTGCTTCTTTTTTCCTTTCCTGTACTTTTCTTTGGATGATTATGTCCCTTTGACATAATCAGTTTATCATTTATCAATTTCATCCGCCCTAGTTTGATTAGCATAGGGCCAGCAACGTTTAGCAACTTCTTTCTGTGTCTTGCTCCCAGCTAGACTCGTGCCCTATTTATAGTGTTTCTATAATCACTTGTAATTATCTATGCATATATTTTTGCCTATTGGTGCGTTTATCTGTTTTTTATTATATAATTGCTTATACCTAATTTCATAGCAAAGTTGAGATAGCTAAGCTGCTTTTATTTTTGTTTTGTTTTATTTGTTTTTTGAGACAAAGTCTGACTTTGTCACCTGGGCTAGAGGGCGATAGCCTAGCACCTTAGCCTAGCTCACAGCAACCTGAAGCTTCTGAACTCAAGCAGTCCTCCTGCTTCAGCTTCCTGAGTAGCTGGGACTACAGGCACCCAGCTAATTTTTCTGTTTTTTGTAGAAGCAGGGTCTCACTTTGCTCAGGCTGCTCTTGAACTCTTGATCCCAAGAGATCCTCTCTGTTCAGCCACTCAGATTGCACCCCTAAGGTGGATATAATCATTTTTCTTGAGTTGAATAGGCAAAAACTTCAATTAATTGTTTGTGTAGTATCTTTGTTCAAGAAATTGAGATGCATCGTTTGCTTTCCTTCTTGACATTTTTATTTTCTATAATTCTCATTATCTGAAGCATCAGGTTATTACATTTTCCTGAGCTGTGTCAGCAGTGTTGCTGCCTGCAATAGAATGTGATGTGAAAATTCTTCCTTGGGCCAGTTATTCAGGCCTTGTATGGACAAGTTAGTGTTGATGATCCAGTGAAACCCAACTAAGAAATAGCTGTGTTTCCATTACCTTTTCATGTTTCACAACATCACATTGTAAGCCCATAAATATTGACAATTGTCATGTGCTCATTTTTCAAAATGTAGCTCCAATGTCATAGTAATATAAATAATAATAGGCAAACAGTTCATGGGGGGATAATCATTGCCTTTAAGCCATAAGACAAGAGCTATAATTGACTGTGAATTCTGAATCTGTGATTTGTCTATGTTTTCCTTACAGGGCATTTCCACATCACTAGGTATATTGGCAGACATCTTTGTTTCCATGAGCAAGAAAGATTATGGAAAATTTAAAGACAGTCCACAAATTAACTTGGTAATTATTATTTGTCAAAACATGTTGGCTGAGTGAAATCACCTAGAAAGCTGCCAACATTATTCTTGGTGGTCAGTAAACCTCTTTCTCAGGAGATTGGGCCTGGGAGAGCACAGTGGCCCCTCTCCTAGACTAATGTGAGCAATCCTGGGGAATGGCTCTTATGGTGTTTTATTTGGCTTTGTTATGCCAGCACCTAGCACAGTACCAAACACACATAGGGTCCTTGAAAGTTACTGGTGAATGAATGAATGAGTATCACCATTCATTTTAAGCCACATTTATTTAGTTCCTTCCAAATTATCACATAATTCAGTTTCCAAGCATGTGCCATCTCAATGACAAAGTGGTAATAATTTTAAAACTTTAATGCCCATCTCTTCAAATCAGAGCATCAGGCTCGTTTTCTTTATCATAATGGTTACTAATATTTATATATGACTCTACAACTCAAAAAAAAGTATCTGTATCCCCATAAAACTCTGTGATATTGGTAGATCAAAATGTATCATTTCCATTCTAGAGAAAAATAAAATGTAGTGCAAAGACACTAAGTAACCCTCTGCAGTTTACAAGACCAGTAAGACAAGGGTCTGGCACCAGTGCCCAGGTCTCTGATCAGCCCAGGGAAGTGGCAAAGCTGCTCAACTATTCTCCCCACTGCACTGAAATTGAAGTTTTTATGTTATTATTATCTATATTGCCATTTTGAAACACCCCAAGTGACAGCAGTATCCATGCTCCATGGTAATTAGTATAGAAAAGAACACATACAGCTCACTGCTAGTAAGCTAAATCTAAATAAAGGTCATGGCCCTTGTTCACAAAAGTTGCCACTGCTTAAAATTATAAACGTTCTTGCCACCCTAAACCTCCTTCTACACTTAATTTCTCTCCAGAACACTATGATCATCTCAAATACTATTCATTTTACTTCTTTTATGTATCGCATGACCTCCCCCCTCCCCTCAATAGAAAACAAGCTCGTTGCAGGCCACTGCCTACTTCTCCCTATGTCTAGACAGGCCTGGCACATGGAAGTCCTCAATACATATTTCTAGAATGGATAAATGAATCCTAGTTGCTGTGAAATCACAAATTAATGGACTCTTTTCCAAGACAAATGCAGAAATTTTCAATCTGGCTGCAAAATGTGCAGCGTTCCTATAAACAAGAAACTGCCACCATTTCCCAAAGGAGCTCGCCGAGCTATTTTGCCTAGGCAGGCATTATACACATTTTTGCACATATTCGGCTCCCTCTGGGGTGTGGGTGGAGGATGGAGGGTGTGTGCTGGAGAAAAGGACAGTTGATCCCTGGGGTTTTTAGATCTACCTACTGCTTTTTGATACTGCTCTGAACAGGTTGGGATGAGGAACAGGGGGTCCCCTGGAATCTTAAAAGAAAACCAAAGGAATTTTCTAGCCTGTTTTGGCTAATGGATAATTCATTATCACCTCCTACTTTGTCTCCTGTTTTCTCACAGGGCCTGTTAAAGCAGTTTGACCACCAGTTGCTGGCGGCCGCAGAAGCCTGCAAGCTGGCCGCTGCCTACAGTGCCTACACACCCCTCTTTGTGCTCACAGCTGTGGTAAACAAAGTCAGCCCTTTGTAATACCTCCCCACAGAGTGGTCTCTGATGTCCCCAGTGAGAGGAGGTCTAACCTTAAAGTAGGATGTGTGTCTCATTGCTGGCAAAGTGATGAGATCCCATATACAGAAAGTTTATCCGTCAGAATGGTGACATCCTGGTGGGAGCTAAGTTAATTCAGCCTGATAGAATGTTGATTCTTCTAGAGCTATGGTTCCTGAGCCTGGACACACATCAGAATCACCCAAGGAGCCTTTTCAAAATGCACATTTCTGTGCACTACTCTAGATCCACCAAATGCAAATCTCTGGGATTGGTACCCAGAAATCTTTAATTTTAGAAGATTGCCCAGTTGATTCAAATGCACAGGTGGATAGGGGAAACACTATTGTTTTGACTACTAAATGAATGATGTGTTCATATATAGCAACCTTATTTGCATAGAGAAACTTACTGTGTCCATTCCCATGTAAGAACTCTGTTAAAATTAACAACAACCAGGTGGCACCTGTGGCTCAGTGAGTAGGGCACCAGCCCCATATACAGAGGGTGGCGGGTTCAAACCTGGCCCCGGCCTAACTGCAACAAAAAAATAGCCAGGTGTTGTGGCGGGTGCCTGTGGTCCCAACTACTCGGGAGGCTGAGGCAAGGGGATCGCCTAAGCCCAGGAGTTGGAGGCTGCTGTGAGCTGTGTGATGCCACAACACTCTACCCAGGGCAATAAAGTGAGACTCTGTCTCTACAACAAAAAAAAAATTAACAACAACCACCACAAATCTATCATTTTAATCAAAAAGTATCAGGGCCACAGTGCAATGGCAGTTGAAGCTAATTTCTTACCCCTTCATGCCAACCAATCACTTACATCCCAGGCCCTCCTTCCGATTCACCAAAAAGGTGTCAGGTCCTTAATTCAGTGTTTGCTTGTGTGTTTTCCTCAGAATGTCTGTGCCACATCTTTACTTTCCTAAAATACTTCAAATGACTGTCCAACAGTAAGGAAAAGTTTGTCTTGATTCACTTTCAGTTTTCAATTCAAGATTGATGTTGTGTTTCATATTTTCCCAGAATATCCGAGGCACGTGCTTGCTGTCGTACAGTAGTTCTAATGACTGTCCTCCAGGAATGAAAAATTTGTATCTGTGTGAAGCCAAAGAGGCCTTTGAAATTGGCCTCCTTACCAAAAGAGATGATGAGCCCGTGACTGGAAAACAGGAGCTTCACAGTTTTGTCAAAGCTGCTTTTGGTCTCACTACAGTGCACAGAAGACTCTGTGGGGAGACAGGGCCCATCTGCGCAGCAAGTCAGCTCTGTAAGGAAGCGATGGAGAAGCTGTACGCTTTCAGTACTTCCTCCAGAAGTCAAGACAGAGAAGCTTTGTCTCAAGAAATCATGTCCGTTATTGCCCAGGTGAAGGATCATTTACAAGTCCAAAGCTTCTCAAATTTAGATGAGCGATCTTACGTTCCAGAGAGTTTCAAGAATGGATTGGATAAACCCTTCTTGTGTGGGCAAGTGGATTTCCAAAAACTTCTTGAAACCTATTCACAGCACCATACTTCAGTGTGTGAGGTATTTGAAAGCACTTGTGGAGAAAACAAAAATATGCAGAAAGATACAAAAACAGGAGTCTGCATCACCGCTCTAAAAACGGAAACAAAAAACATAGATACAATGACTACTACTCAAGACAAACAACTCTCTCAAAAGAGTATGGGAATATCTTCCTCCCAAATGGCTAAGAATAGTCAGGAAAAACTCAGAAGGGTAGAAAGGAGAAACTGGACCCGTTCTGATGCTTTTCGAGTCTCCCTGGATCAAGATGCAGAGTCTGAGACTGAGCCACCAGACCACAGCAGTGGTAGGGGAGCTATTCTGAACAAGTCTCTGAGTGACAGCCAGACCTCAAGTTCTTGGAGCAAGTTATCAGGATTTAGTTCTTCCACAAACTGGGAGGAAGTGAATTATCCTGTTGATGGTAGGTCAACAAGAAAAGAACCGAGCAAAGAACATCTTGTGGACACTCAGTGTTCTACTGCCTTGTCTGAAGAGCTGGAGAAAGATGGGGAGGGTAGAGCAGTGCCATTGTGTTCAGAGCTTCATGGTCTTTCTGTCCAAGGTCACAATGTAGAGTCTTCTCAAAGTCCATTACACAAACCCATGCCCTTGACAACCTTTTCTTCTCATAATACAGCAGACACTTTGTTGGCCTCGGATGCAGGCCTATTAAAAGGAGCTCCAGAAGGTGTCCTGGAAGTCAGAAATAGTGGGCCCAGAAATAATTCTGCTTACTCCAGACTCTCATGTGGTTCTGCTTCTTGGTCTTCTGATTCTGGTAGGCTTAAGAAGATGGTCACATATCCTTCCTTTCAGGAAGAAACCTTTGAAATAATTGATGAGGTTCCAGAAACTAACTGTGATGCCAAAGACAGGTGTAGAGAAGAAAAGGGAGAAGAAATCAATGAGAAAGGCACAGGCCCCATATTTAAAAACAGCCCCTACTGGGTTGACCCAGAAGGAGAAACAGCAGAAGGCACGGAAGATGCACCCTTAGACTTTCCTGTAAAAATGGACAATTACCTGGGCAACAGTTCCGTGATGGCATGTAGCTCATTCACTCCTGTTGAAAATCCTGACTCAGGAAAGAGTGGCGGCTCAGTTACTTATCAGGGCATTGACCCTGATGCTCCCACTGAGGATGAGAAGGGCCACGTACTCAACAGCACAGATGTTCACTCCACGGGTGGATGTGGCTCTCATGGGCCGTGCACTCTGAGACAGCCACCTGGTCAGAGGGCCGAGACCCCCCATTCCTCTGTGAGCAGTAACATTCTCGTCCCTGTCCTCGGCGAGGACTGCACTACCACAGAGGAAGGAAATGAACCTGGAAATGTGCTAACTTGCAGTCAGAACTCCATCTCATTCTCAGCGTGGTGGATGAAATCATCTGTATTTTCCAGTGGTTCTTCCGAGGGGGAAAGCCCGTGGTCCTGTCTGAATTCCAGTGCAAGTTCTTTTGTTTCATTGCCAGGAAAGACAAGGCAAGAGATTCTTGAGGCTCGAACTTTGCAGCCTGAAGACTTTGAAAAACTCTTAGCAGGAGTGAGTCATGACTGGCTTTTTCAGAGACTGGAGAATACAGGAGTTTTTAAGCCCAGTCAACTCCACCGAGCACACAGTGAGTACAACCTTTTCAGTTGGTACACCTTCAGGAAGCATCTATATTGGGGTCTTCTGAAGAGCTTGTCATGTAGGTGACGTAAAGCGTGAAAGACACAAAGACCTGGTATGCTTTGTATGTTCACAGACAAATGTATACTTTGGGGGCCTCCCTTACTCTGTGTATGGTGTACCTTAATGGTTTGCAGATAATAGAAGTTTGCTCAGGCTACCTCATGTTCTGGAGTTTTGCTCTAAGGACACCTGAGGCTGTGAGGAGGACAGGAATCTTAGCAGACTGGGGCACAGCCATGACTCAAGGTTTAGAACAGCTCTTGAGGCCCTCTTTCCCACTCAGCATCTGTCTGCTGCATTGGTCTCATTAGCAACCTGCTGGTTTTGAGAGCTTGGATACCAAATTATCCACTCAGCATCTATTGTCTCCTTTGATTCTCTTTACCAACCAGTTCATTTCCCTCTATTTTTCCCCATTCACATTCTAGGGGATGAAATTGACCTAGTTAGATATCTTCCTTCAAGTGGGCAGAGATTTTTCACACCTGTCCACCCCAGTGGTTTCATGCCAGCCAGCATAGTAATCAGGTGCCCCTTGCCTTAGTCCATTCATGCCACTGTGACAAAATACCATCAACTCAGTAGGGTACAAACAACAGAAATTCCTCACAATTCTGGAGGCCGGAAGTCCAAGATCAAGGTACCAGCCGATTTGGTAACTGGTGAGAGCCCACTGTTTCGTTCCTTGACAGCCCCTTTCTCTTTGTCCTCATATGGTAGAGGGGCAAGTGTCCCTCTGGGTTCTCTTTTATAAGGACATTAATCTTATCCATGAAACCTCCACCCACATGACCTAACCACCTCCCAAAGGTTCCACCCCCTAACACTGTCACCTTGTGGGGTTAGGCTTTCAGCATATGAATTTGGGGGTGGGGAGGACACAAGTATTCAGCCCACAGCACCCCCATTGTTGCAGTCAGCCAGTGCTGCTTGCTTAAGGAACAACCCATAGCAAGGAGCCTGGGCTGGGGAACTGAGCAGTCAATAAATCTAACACAGTTTAGAAATGGGAGAGAAGCTGGGAGGAAGACAGGAGATTCTTGTCTTGGCCCAGAGAATCACATCATAATGCCTTCCCAACAAATAGAAGAATTATTTGAATGAGAAAAAAACTATTGCAATGTTCATCTCAGAAGAAACAAACTACATGGATTGCTGAGCACTGGATACTATCATAGTAGTTCTCAACTTTGTCACCATGAGGATCCCTGGAAGAGCTTTTTAAAACTTCCAACTTCTAACCCCAGAGATTTCCATCTAATGGGTCTGGGATGTGGATCTAAGCTTCAGTATTTCTTATGAGCTCTACAGTGATTCTGTTCAAAGCCAATGTTGAGAATTTCTGCTTCAGAGTATTCTAATGTTTTGCTTGCCTGTCAGATTAAAATACAGGTCAGATTGTTATCAAAAAAAGCAAGCTGAGCTCCTTATTGTGCTCCTGTAGTTCCAGCCACTAGGGAGACTGAGGCAGGAGGATTGGTTGAGCACAGGAGTTTGAGACCAAGCTGAGCAACGTAGCAAGACATGTTCTCTTTATAAAAAAAAAAAAAAAACTTGTTTTAAAAGCAGAATTTTCTGGTAATAGGATTTCCCTACTTACTGTGAGATTCTGCAGTTTTAAATTTCTATTTATTTTCTTTTCTTTTTTTTTGAGACAGAGCCTCAAACTGCCTCAAAGCTGTCGCCCTGGGTAGAGTGCTGTGACATCACAGCTCACAGCAACCTCCAACCCCTGGGCTCAAGCAATTCTCCTGCCTCTGCCTCCCAAGTAGCTGGGAATACAGGCACCCGCCACAACACCTGACTATTTTTTGGTTGCAGCCATCATTGTTGTTTGGCGGGCCTGGGCTGGATTCGAACTCGCCAGCTCAGGTGTATGTAGCTGGCGCCTTAGCCAATTGAGCCACAGGCGCTGAGCCTAAAATCCTATTTCTTAGAGTTAGGCAAGTACTTTATTGCTACTTACTGTTATTGTGTGCCAAGTTATGGATGAAAAACTACATTAGAGGAAGCAAGGCCATAAGTTGCAGAAACAGGACAATTATACCTTTCCTCGTTTCTTCTCGCAATTCCTCACGCTTCCTGTGTGTATCCAAGCAGCTCATCTTCTATTTTCTTTCCAGCTTCACCCAGCCCTGGTCCCCCAACCCTGGTCACCATCCTTCCCAGCTTAGTCATCCCCTTCCCAGACCTGTGGGTTTACCTTACTTTAAGCATTTTTTTCTCTGCTGCGTGTCCTTTCTACTTATCCATTAGAGACATGGGAGGTTTACTTCATTTGTTTACGTCATTTTAACTTTAACCAAAATGCGCTATTCCTTCCTTAGAGTTTATGGTTTTTCCCCTCAAAGAGATGTTTTCTTGCATAGCACTGTTCTTCTCTTCTTTGCAGGGGAGACTGCCCTTACTTTTTCTTCTTATCTTTTCCTTTTTCAGTAGAGTTTGCCTCTTTGCATAGTAATTATGTTTTCTCAACTGATTGCTGAACTTTCCCAACTTAAAACAATTGAAATACAATGAACGTGTAACTCATATATAATCTAGTATCCCTGGAGCTGCCAAGGGTCGGTGAAGTAAAATGATTTAATTTGTTTCTATCTGTGGACAATCTTCTGTGACTTGTCCCACGGCGGTCTCTGGTGTTTTCTGGTTTAAAAATCCCTCTATTTTCTACTACTTTCATATAGACACTCTGGTTTTATTTTAATCCCTTGCCTTCACAAGTAAGAGATTTTGTGAATCAGAAGGTATTCTATGTTGCAGTTTGTAAAGCATTACCTTATTATTCATCACTGACTTTTTAATACTATAGTGGTCACAGAAGAGACCACGTTTGAGAAAAATGTGTGAAGAGGTTGAAGGTTTCAGATGAGCTGGTTTTGGACTTGTATGACTCCAATTCCATTTGTGAATTGTAACATCCCTTTGAAAATAAGATCCATTTTTATTCTCATCTTTTTCCAGCTGCTCTTTTACTAAAATATTCCAAAACATCTGACCTTTGGACAGCTCAGGAGACTACTGTGTATTTGGGGAACTACCTGAATGTGAAGAAGAAAGGAAAACAAAGAAATGCTTTTTGGGTTCATCATCTTCATCAAGAAGAAATTCTGGGGAGGTATTGCTTAAAAACATGTATATCACGAGAATAAAATGAGCTATACTTGCCCTTCTGCTAAGTAATTACTTATAAGATCTTGAAAGGACTGAAAAATTGGCCAAAATGTATGTTTTAATATTTCTACTCTTTCTCCTCCTCCTTAATTAATAACAGTTACCATGTATTGAGGACCCACACTATGTTAGCTGTTCTGCTAGATGTTTTAGACAAATCATCTCAAATCCATCAGGAGATATTATTAGCCATGCTGTACAGAAAAGAAAAATAAGAATCTCTGAACATATCACAGAGAACATATCACAGAGTATTTGAGAGAGCCTCAAATACTGTCACTAAAAGTGCTAGCATAAAGGCTAGTTAGACTACTAAAAGGCACACTTTTACGTAGATGGATGAATCTGGAAAACAAAACAGAAGACTCCTCTGAGACCAAGGATCAAGCATGTCCAGGGTTACGAGTGATTTCTGAAGTCTTCAGGGGTCCTCCATAGAAGTCTAGGGCAGGGGCAGAGTGAGGAAGCAGCCAGTGACAGTAGCTACCCATGGAAGAAAATGAGTTCAGAAGTCACCCATGGGACTCAGGAACAGCTACATCCTTAAAGGCAAGGCTATTTTTAAAAATCTCATCCCACTGAAGAAAATGCTTTAAAAGTTTTCTGTTTGGCTATAGTTCTTAATGAAAACTTTAAAAAGAAACTCACCTGAAAATTGAAAATTTGAGGCCTAACTTTACACCATTTGTGTATTTAAAAGACCAGTAAATCAAATGTTTTAATTTAAAGTTGACCCCATTCCTTACCCAAATCCAAATAGTGTAGGAAATAAATAGAAAGGAAGAGAAAGAAAAAAAAAAAGAAAGATAAATTGGGTGACTCCTTATTCAGTAAAAATTATATTTCTTTCTTTCTTTCTTTTTTTTTTAGAGACAGAGCCTCACTTTATTGCCCTCAGTAGAGTGCTATAGCATCACAGCTCACAGCAACCTCCATCTCCTGGGCTTAGGCGATTCTCTTGCCTCAGCCTCCCGAGTAGCTGGGACTACAGGCACCCACCACAACGCCTGGCTAATGTTTTTTGCAGTTTGGCCGGGGCCGGGTTTGAACCTTTTACCTTTCGTAAATGGGGCCAGTGCCCTACTCAATGAGCCACAGGCACTGCCCTAAAAATTACATTTCTTGAAAAATTTATTGATTATAATAATTATAACAGTAAACATGAAAATGTACTTACCAGGTGCCAGGCCCTGTTTTAAATAATTCCTATACTAATTCAATTAATCATCACATAAACTTATGAGGTAGAAACTATTATTATCCTCATTTTACAGAGGAGGGAACTGAGTTGCAGAGATGTTAAGGAACTGCCCAAGGTCAGACATCTAAGAGGTGGAGCCAGGTGTTATGGGTTGAACTGTATCTCCAAAAATTTATATGTTGAAGTTCTCAGTAACTCAGACTGTGATCTTATTTGAAAATAAAGGCAGATGTAATTAGTTAAGATGAACTGATACTGGTGTAGTGTGAGCACCTAATCCAGTATGACTGGTATTTTTATAAAAAAAGAAAACTGGGACACAGACACAGGGAGAATGTCATGTGAAAATTTGACCTATGCTGCCATAAGTCAAGGAACTACCCAAATTCAAGAGTGAGGCCTTCCTCAGTGCCTTCAAAGAGAGCATGGCCCTTCTGGTACTTTTATCTTGGATTTTAAGGATCAGAACTTTGGCAGAATCAATTTTTTTTGTTTATTTAAGCCACCAAGTTTGTGGTACTTTGTTACAGCAACCCTAGGATACTAATATACTGGGATACATCACAGGAGAATTTGAGATGAGAAATAAATTGAGAATAAGAGACCTGGAGAATTGAATGAGAGTTTTCAACATCATCTGACAGAGGAAGATAACAGAACAAATAGAATAGAAACAGTAGTTAAATAGATAATTTCTGTAATTTTCCAGAATTGCCAAAACCCATTAATCTTCCAATACAGAAATCACAATAAATCCCAAGGAGTATAGATAGAGGAGGGAAAAGAACTAAAAGGAAACAAAAAAGGAAAGAAGGAAGACATCATAAATTCACTCCTAGTTATGTAGTAGTCAAACTTCAGAACAGCAGGACAAAGAAAAAAACTTAGAAAAGCAATCAAAGAAAAAAGACAGATTATATACAAAGAAATGTCAATTTAGACATACAGCTGATTCTCAATAGCAACAATGGACATCAGAGAAAATGGAAGTAATATATTTAGTGAAACTATCTTTCATGGAAGAAGACAAATGACTGTGAGAGTTTGCCACTAGCAAATCCAAAAAATTATTCCAGAAAGATGATGTAAGATGAGAGAAAGAATGGGCTTCTGTTCCCAGATTGATGACCCTATATCTAGCGATGGAGGTCCTCTGGCAGAATGTTCAGGAATTGCTCCAGTACCAGAACTCAAGTGTTTGCTCTTTGTGTACACCTCTGGCCTCAATCAACAAAGTTTTGAATTAGTTCAAACCCTCTGCAGGTCTTGAGTTCTCTTCATTACAGAACTGCCTGCCAAAATACTAGTAGAATATTCCTGTTGTGACAGCTGCATCTCTGCAGGCTGCTTTCCCATGCCATATAGACCCCTCTTCTGCAGTCTCCACTAGTAGTCAACTGTAGGATTTCCTTTCTGATCTTCTGGAGTCAGAATGATCAAAACCATAGCCTCCTTGGATTCCATTATCACATTGGATTCAGAAATTTCTGGAGAAAGATTTTCCTGGTTGGGGTCTGTGACTCAGACAATTTCCTTTAATTCTCAGAGGTCACTGTATGCATGTGAAATTACTCATAAATTCACACCAGCTTACAGAAAATATAAATTACAGTAGAGTGTAGTACTTAAGTGAGTCACACCTTTCAACACTTATTTATTTACTGCCTTGCATCTTGTCTTCCCTGTTCAACTGTGCTATATGCCCTTGAAATATACAGATTATGTCTCAGACTTTCTTCAAGACATTCAAGGACTATCACATTGTTTTGCACATAATAGGTGTTGATTTTTAAAAGTATTAATAGAAATGAAGTAATCATAAAAGGAAGAGATATAAAAAGTCTTCAGATTAATTAATTGACCTCTATGAAGCCACACTTCAGGGAGTGAAAGATCTAACTCCAGAGTCCATGCACATCCCAGTATAACATGCTGACCTCCTCTTACCAGAGATCTGGAGAACTTCAAAATTCATTAAGTGGACACTTTCCTTTTATAATCAATATCATTCTGGGCTAGCTAACATGAGCTATGTTCCGATGTTCAGGATATTTTTATAAAATTATTGGAATCATAAATCAAAATAATTAAGATTGACTAAGGCAGAGAAAAAGTAACATCTTTCAAGCATTTTTTTGCATATCTCCTTTGAGTTTCTCTCTCTTACTCAATAGTAAGTAAGATCACTTTTGAATTTTGAGGGGGAAGGGACAGAGTCTCACTTTTGAATTTTGGGGGGGAAGGGACAGAGTCTTACCTCAGTAGAGTGCCATAGTGTCACAACTCACAGCAACCTCAAACTCTCATGCCTCAGCCTCCCAAGTTACTAGGACTACAGGTGCCCACCATTGTTGTAGTTGTCATTGTTTAGCTGGTCAAGGTCAGATTCAAACCCGCCAGCCTGGGTGTATGTGGCTGGCACCTACCCACTGAGCTATGAGTGCCACCATCACTTTTGAATTTTCTCATGTGGATTTTCTTTATTCATAGATATGTTGGGAAAGAATACAAAGAGCAGAAGGGGCTCTGCCACCATTTCACTGATGTGGAGCGGCAGATGACTGCACAATACTATGTGACAGAATTTAACAAGAGACTTTATGAACAAAACATTTCAACACAGATCTTCTACATCCCATCTACAATATTACTGGTAAGATTAAAGAAATTAAAGGTTTGGTTAAGGGCAGCAACTGTGGTTCGAGTAGGGAGCCAGCCCCATATGTCAGAGGTGGTGTATTCAAACCCAGCCCCAGCCAAAAACTGAAAAAAAAAAAAAAAAAAAAGGTTTGGTTAAACAGGCCTATATGTGTATATTAGATTAGATTTCTATTACCAACCTATGTACCTCCACCATCATTCTGGTAAAACCCAATAAACTCAGTTATTAGCCTCCTTCGTCTACTTCATCTACTCTGTCTGCTTACATATGTGATAAGTATGACCTTTCCTATCCAAATACATTTGGTTCTTCTAAGTCACATTTAAATATCAATTGATCCTAGTCCTTGGTCCTACATAGCATTTTTAGTAAAATGCTAACTAGTGTCTCTGTACTGCCAGAGAAAGGATCCTACAGATCAACCCTAGCACAAATTATCCCTCCCAACATGCTGCATAAATTCCCTGTTTTACATCTGTTGGCCCCCACCCTTTCCAACCAAGTGATTACTAAACCACTGTTTAAATACTTTACTAAGAAAAATTATTACCATTTTACTTTGAAATAATTCTAGTTGTTTAGAGGTTCCTACATTGAGCCTAAATCTATCTTCCTCTAACTTCTACCTAAGGATTACAGTTCTGCCTTCTGGGACCATTGAGGCTTGTCTATCTTCACAAAGATACCCCTTTAAACAGATACCCCTTTAAACCTCATTGAATTTCCTATTCTTTGGATCAAGAAAACTCTTCTCCCCCAAATATATTAGATCTTTAGTGCAGTCATACTTATAGTAATTTTTTCACAGGCCAGAGACATTTTTAGCCCATCATTCATAATAATACCTACAATCCATTTTGCACCTTATTTTTTATTTTTAATTATTATGGGCACATAACAGTTGTATATATGTCTTTAGAGGGTACATGTGGTATTTTGACATAGACATACAATGAGTATTAATCAAATCAGAGTAATTGAGATATCCATTACCTCAAGCATTTATCATTTCTTTGTGTTAGGAACATTCCAGTTCCACTTGTCTATTTTAAAGTATACCCTAACTTCTCGTTGATTAATATCTCTTTCTTGTGCTATCAAATATTGTTTATCTAACTATCTAACTATATTTTTGCATTAACCATCCCACGTTATACCCCTCCCTACCTTTCCCTGCCTCTGGTGGTCATCAGTCTACTTTCTGTCTCCATGAGGTCAATTGTTTTAATGTTTAGTTCCCCATATGAGTGAGGACATGTGATATTTCTTTCTGTACTTGGTTTATTTCACTTCACATAATATTCTCCACTTCCATCCATATTGTTGCACATGGCAGGATTTCATGCTTTTTATGGCTACATAGTACTCTATTGTGCATACATGCCATAATTTCATTATCCATTCATCCATTGATGGACACTTAGGTTGATTCCAAATCTTGGCTCTTGTGAATAGTGATGCAATAAACATGGGAGTACAGATAATCTTTTTAATACACTGATCTTCTTTCTTTTCAATATATACCTAGCAGTGGGATTGTTGAGTCAAACTGAAAACTATTTTCAGTTTTGTGAGAAACCTCCACACTGTTCTCCATAGTAGTTGCACTAATTTACATTCCCACCAACAATGTCCAAGGGTTCTCCTTTCCCCACATCCTCGCCAGCATTTATTATTACCTGTCTTTTTGATTAAAAGTCATTTTAAATGAGGTGAGAGTATATCTCATTGTAGTTTTGATTTGTATTTCTCTGATGACTAATAATGTTGTGCATTTTTCATATACCTGTTGGCCATTTATATATCTTCTTTGAAAACTGTCTATTAGATATTTTGCCTGATTATTTGTTTTTTGACAAGGTCTTGCTCTGTCACTAGGACTAGAATGCAATGGCATCATCATAGCTCAAACTCCTGTGCTCAAGGGATGCTCCTGCTTTATACTCCTGAGTAGCTGGGCCTACAGACACACACCACCATGCCTGGCTAACTTTTCCTATTTTTTGTAGAGACAGGGTCTCCCTGTTGCTCAGAATGGTTTCAAACCCCTGGCCTCAAAGCCTTTTACATAAATTTTTTAATATAATCCTTTTAACAAACTAAAAGGTTGCTATTGTTATACCACTTTCAGATAAAGAAATTAAAATCTAGAGAAGTAAAATAACAAACTCTCAGGTGGCAGAGAATAGATGTAAATCAAGATCTACCCAAGTTCAAACTCAATGCCCTTTACCATTATGTTACACTGTTTTCTGTTTCTTTTTTCAGATTTTAGAGGACAAGACAATAAAAGGATGCATCAGTGTGGAACCTTACATACCGGGAGAATTTGTAAAATTATCAAATAACACAAAAGTGGTGAAAACAGAATACAAAGCCACAGAATATGGCTTGGCTTATGGTCATTTTTCCTATGAATTTTCTAATCACAGAGATGTTGTGGTTGATTTGCAAGGTATGTAAAACTGGCAATTATTTTTTATTTTTTATATTATTTATATGTAAGTGTGATATTTTGTAACTAGTTTCATTAGTCATCATTGAATAGATTGTTCAGTGTATGGGCTACTATTTAGAATTAAATTCATTGATTATGTAGCAAATGATTGATAAAATTAAAAAAAAAAATCTAGAGTGGTGCCTGTGCCTCAGTGAGTAGGGCACCAGCTCCATATACCAAGGGTGGCAGGTTTGAACCTGACTCTTGCCAAAGTGCAATCAAAAAATAACAGGGTGTTGTGGCAGGCACCTGTAGTCCCAGCTACCTGGGAGGCTGAGACAAGAGAATCACCTAAGCCCAGGAGTTGGAGGTTGCTATGAGCTGTGACGCCACAGCACTCTACAGAGGACAATAAAGTGAGATTCTGTCTCTAATAAATAAATAAATAAATAAATAAATAAATAAATAAATAAATGTATTCATGTCTGTGTGTATATGACTTAATAAAAAAAATCTAAAATTTCTACACCTTGTCTAAGGTGTCTCATACTTGGTGAGACTCTGGCTCATATTTTGTTGGGCTTAATTCCACAGCAAATCCATAAGAGCTTCTTTCATTATTATTTCATTCAAGTAGATTTGAGTGATACAGATTCGTTATCATTGCACTTTTCCATCTTCTTTACAGTTTTCCTTTTTTTTTGAGAACTATGACACTTAAACTGGTGTGCAGTGGCATCATCATAGCTCACTACAATCTCAAACTCCTTGGCTCAAGCAATCCTCCTGCCTCAGCCTTCCGAGTAGCTGGGACCACAGAAACATTCCACCACACCAGCTAATTTTTCTATCTTTGATAAAGACAGGGTCTCACTCTTGTTCAAGCTGGTCTCAAACTTCTGACCTCAAGTCATCCTCCTGCCTTGGCCTCTCAGAGTGCTAGGATGACAGGCATGAGCCACTGTCCCTGGCCCACTTTTCCTTTTCTCCATCTCTTACCCTTATTAAAAATGTGATGCTGGGTTTTATAATTGGAATTGTTATGAAACATAAAGCTGAGTGTCCTTGAATCTGACTTCTTTTATCATCTACATTAATATTTTAATTTTGTTTTAGTTTGGCATTTTATTCATCAGAATTCTTGTTGGCGAATACTGTACACTTTATGTTAATGACAAATGAGATTTAGTACCATTATTTCTAGTAATGATTCCATGACCACTGGAAGACCTCTGTCCTATCATATATTATACATATTTATGGTTTTTGATTTGTCCTACTTCACAAGAATGTTAATGTAATGAGTATATTTTCACTAATTTTTTCACTTCTGTATCCCCAGTGTCTAAAATAGTGTTTTGTACAGTGACTGCACTCAATAAATATTTGTTGAACAGAGTAATGTATGAATTAATGAGTAAGGCAATAAAGAAAATTCTGAAAAATCATGAAAGAAATATTCAGGATTATGATTTTAATAATTATTCTAAGTGAAATTTTTTACTCTCTAATTCTTTGAATAGTGGTGATCTGGATATCATATTTGACAAATATAATTATGCAATATTTAATTCTTCTTTTTAAACTAGTAATTGGAATATGCAACTCAAATTCCCTAGCATAAATTAGCTAAAGATATAAGCCACAGGATGACCAAGTTTTTAAATTATCTCTTTAAGTATGTGTGTGTGAGTGAGTGTATGTGTGTTTGAAAAAAACACCCAACTGATGTTTACAGGGGACTTAATAGTCATATATTTTCATTTCTCTTTTAGGTTGGGTAACTGGAAATGGAAAAGGGCTCATCTACCTCACAGATCCCCAGATTCACTCTATTGATCAGAAAGATGTCACTACAAATTTTGGAAAGAGAGGAATTTTTTACTTCTTTAATAACCAGCATGTGAAATGCAATGAAATATGCCATCGTCTTTCTTTGACTAGACCTTCGATAAAGAAACTAAACAAATCTTAGACTATATGGATTGGTAATGCAACAGACTTTAGTGGCACACACCAATATCAAATTCTCCTCTCCTTCTAGGCACACAAAATATGGCTCAGCTGGCCCTTTGGGGTTTGGGTGAGGCTGAAGCACTGGTTCTGGCCAATGATTTGTGGAAAGAATTGATGCATGTCACTTTCAGGCCTGAATTTAATTGCCAGAGTATAATCCTGCAGATTCTCTCTTCCTCTGCCACAGTTAACAAAAACATGTCACGAGGTATCTACTTCTGAGTTTAAGTTCTGTAGTAAAGATACCAGGGAAGAAAGCTCCAAGTGACCCAGGATGGATACTAAGCATTGCAAAGAAAAAATAAAAAAAAAAAACTTTTGTTATTTAACCCATTGCAATTTGGGAGCTTTTTGTCACTATCAAGACTGATACCATTAGTGCTTTCCTATAGATTTAGGAGTTCTTCATCTATTAAAGAATTCAAGTCTTTGTAGTATGAATTTCAATTTTTTATATAGTTGAATTCATCAATCTTTCATTTTATGTCTTCTTGGTTATGTGTGATATTTAGATCTTCTTTGTATTCTGAGTTTCTTTTTTTAATTCTCTTATATTTTCTTCTAGTATACTTAAATCTCTGAAAGGTGTGATGGAAGAATGGTATGTTTTCATGGACACCATAGTCCATCCATTCCCCCAAAACAGATCGACTTCCTGATAGGAACAGCCCTATCATGGTCTTGCTGAAAGAACCACACAGAGGAAGACTGGTGAAATAGAACAGTTCCGGCTCAGGGCCTGTGGCTTAACGGGTTAAGGCGCCAGCCACGTACACTTGAGCTGGCGGGTTCGAATCCAGCCCAGGCCCGCCAAACAACAATGATGGCTGCAACCAAAAATGGCCAGGCATTGTGGCAGGCGCCTGTAGTCCCAGCTACTTGGGAGGCGGAGGCAAGAGAGTCGCTTGAGCCCAGGAATTGGAGGTTGCTGTGAGCAGTGATGCCACGGCACTCTATCCAGGGTGACAGCTTGAGGCTCTGTCTCAAAAAAAATAAAATAAAATAAAAATACGGCTCGGTGCCTGTGGCTCAATGGGTTAAGGCGCCAGCCACGTACACCTGAGCTGATGGGTTCAAATCCAGCCCGGGCCTGCCAAACAACGATGATGGCTGCAACCAAAAAAAAAAAAATGGCCAGGTGTTGTGGCGGGTGCCTGTAGTGCCAGCTACTTGGGAGGCAGAGGCAAGAGACTCGCTTGAGCCCAAGAATTGGAGGTTGCTGTGAGCTATGATGCCACGGCACTCTATCCAGGGTGACAGCTTGAGGCTCTGTCTCAAAAAAAAAAAAAAAAGAACAGTTCCTTTCCACAATGACTCTTTGGAGCTACAACTGGTGCTCTCTGTCATCCACCTCCCCTGCCCCTTCTGAATTCCCCTCACCTTTAACTATTCCCTCAGAAAGGCTTAATGCTTACCTAGTGGTGGAACTCACACTTAGGTTCATGAAGAGTCTCACCTTGATAATTATACTCTTCTCAGTTTGGGGTTGCTGCACATGCCTCTTCAAGATTGAAGCTGGGGCAAAGGAGACCCATTCCAATCTCCTGCTGTGGGACACATGGGTGACTGACAACCCCAGTTTCTACCCTCTGGATCCATCACTGTGTTTACACTGAAGCCATATTCCTCACAGTGTGCTCTCAGCCAGTGACTGAGCATGGCAAAGACAATATGCACAGATTGCTTCTGACGGTTGACTGTGGCAGTCTTTCCACTGTCCTGACCAAACTTGCTTAAAAGTATGCTGTAAAAAAAATAAAATAATAATAAAAAAAAACCATGCTGTAGTCCAAGACTCTTCCCGCCCAATTTTGCTTTTTTTGCTCTCTCCTTTTGTAGTGTCAGACCTAAATCATGGTCACCCTACTCACTCTTATTCCCTTCTGTTGATCCTTCACAGTCATTTCCCCCAGTGACAATCTTACATGTCTAATCCTTTCCCTGTATCTACATTTTGGAGAACACAAGTTTACTAAAGAAATGGGGGAAAATGTAATCTATCCTATTAACAAAATAAGGGGAGAAAATTGTGTAATCTCAAAAGATACAGAAAATAATTTAATAAAATTCAAAATCCAGTTCATTGTCAAAATGAAAAAACCTCTTTGAAAACTAGGCATAAAGGAAAACTTTCTACATTGGATAAAGGGGTTTTTGTAAGCTTATTTTGAAAATCAATGGAATAATTAAGAATTATAACTAATAAACATAGAAGGAATGACAGAACTAGAAAATCGTGATTTTGTATCCTTTAATGAAATAATAAATCTGGGCAAAAAGGCATTGATGGTTGCTAAAACTGTCAGGATACAAGTTGATGGGGAACTTTATAAGGGAGGAAACCAGGTGATGGCTATTTACAGCTCAGTCCTACCACTAAAAGTGAGACAATAAATTAGTGGTAAAATAACACTTTTGAGGCACTTAGGGATTTTGACTATGGACTAGGTGTTAGATAAAATGATGAAGTGATAGGTTAATGCTATAGGCAATAAGAACAAAGAAGGCGGGTACCTAAATGAAAGAAGCTTGGCTCCTTTGTGTTAATGCTGAAGCAGGGAGATAGATACATGGGGATTCATCACACCAGTCTTTCTACTTGTGTATATATTTTTAAATCTCCACAAAAAAAGTTCATCTTGGAAACGAAGGAATACAAAGGAAAGTCCAAAGAATGAGTAAATAGAGATGATGGAAACCAAGGCTTGTGTCAAACAAATTATGGAAGAACATAAGGAGGAGCGGTCAACAGTGTAAACTCCTGCAGAAAAATCAAGAGAAAATAGAAGAATTTTTATTGAGCAAGAGACTAAGGACAAAGATAAAAGACCACTGACAGCAAAAGAGGCCATTACTGGTAATTGACAGAGTGATCTTTTAGATGTTGCAGAACAGGGATTAGCAAACTATGGTCCATGGGTCAAAGCCACTGTCACCTATTTTAGTAAATAAAGATTCATTAAAACACAGTCACCCATTCACTTAGGTATTATCTATAGCTGTTTTTGTGTTATAGTAGTAGAGTTGAGTACTTGTGACATATAGACTGTATGCTGCAAAGTTAAAATATTTACTATATAGGCCTTCACAGATAAAGGTTCCCAACCCCGTTATAGAAGAGGAAATCAGAAATAGAGGTCAGAATGTTTGCATTTGGAAAGGACCATGGATATCTTATCAGCACAAAAGGAGGTAAAAACAATGGATAAAGAAATTGGAAATGGAATGTGATGGAGAAGTTAAGTTGGTGGAAAGCACACATCAGAACACATTTCTCTTTGTGAAGTCAAAAAACTAGAATGTTTGCTAAGTAAGATAAGACTGCTAAATTAGGAATGTTAGAGGAATAAAGATTTTGTAGCAATGCATATCTCTGTATTATAAAGGGAAGAAATTGTACTGTCAAGAGGAATTCGCAGGGTGTTATATATTTTTAATCTCTTTAAAATTTTATTTATGTCAACACCCATATACCCCACATCTAGTTTAAGGAATTAAATGTAATACCATTGTTGAAGCCTCCAAAAGACCTCTGATCTCTATTTCATCTTCAATCCAAGAGCAACTCACTGCCCAGAAATTGTTGGTTATCATCCTCCTTAATGTAGTTACACATTTACTTTTATTTAATGTTGTTATGTACTTCTATATTGTATAAATTTAACAATAAATATCCAGTATTCTTAAAAAATATTTTAAGGTTTATAGAAATAGTAATGTAAAAAAGACCAGATCAGTTTAAAAAGTACCTAATTGATTTTCTAGAAAATGAAAAATACAGCAGATTAGGTGTAGTTCAAGAAAGAATCATTGAAATGAAAGGAAGAGATAAAGAAATTAGCCAAAATGCAGCAGGAAGGTAAAGGAATAGAAAATAAAAAGGAGATATTAAGAGATAACTAGGAAAGAAATTCCAACATCATCTAGTGGGGGTTCTGGAGGTAGAAAGAAAGAAAGAAGGGGAAGGAATCCTCTGAGTCAAGTGCAGACATGAATCAAGAATGGGTCATGATCAGTCCTGTCACAAGCTGCTGATAGATAAGTAAGATGAGGACTGTGAAATAAAATGTTGAATTTAGCAATGTGGAGTTCACTGATGACCTTGATAAGGGCAAATATAGTTGAACACTGGTGATGAAAGTATGAATGGAAAGTATGAATGAATTAGTTTTCCATTGCTGTCTATCTCAACTTCAGCATCTTAAAACAACACACATTTATTATCTCACAGTTTTTGTGAGTCAGAAGTAGGACCCAGGTAGCTGGCCTCAGAGTCTCACAGGGCTACAATCAAGGTGTTAACCAGACTATATTCTCATCTGGATGCTTGACAAGGGAAGAATCTACCTCTAATATCTTCAAGTTGTTGCAGAATTCATCTAAATAGAAAAAATAACATATAATGTACTGAAATATTGTTAGTGTTTTTCCCTAGTAAATTTGTGGAAGTGGATTTTATTTCCTTCTTTATCATTGATGTTTTCCACATTTTCTGCAATAAACACATATTACTTATATTTTTAAAAGTAGTATTTAATAAGGAATCCAAATGGAATTCTGGGAAGATGGCTGACTAGTAGCAACCCTTGGCAGAGGCTCCTGAGCAGAGGAAGAAAAACTGGACAGAATAAGACTCTATAAAGACAAAGATGGGGAGCTAAGCCAAGAAAGAAGTTTGGCAAGCTGTAACTCCAAGGAAGAGCATTCAAGAAACCAAATTACAGGTACAAAGCCTATTGACTAGAGGACGGAGAACCCTCCCCCAAGTAGGAGGCCTGCCACAGGCTATCTGCAAACGAGCAGGGAACAAAAGACCTCTCATTTTTTTTTTTTTTTTTTTTTTTGAGACAGAGCCTCAAGCTGTCACCCTGGATAGAGTACCACGGCATCACAGCTCACAGCAACCTCCAATTCCTGGGCTCAAGCGA
>CAUYRH010161181.1:0-16290 GCA_963574655.1 Perodicticus potto
TCTGTAGAGGACTGGACACCATGCTTGCAAAGGACAGTTACAGATTCTTATCACATTAAAAGGAAACGCTGAGAACAGGACAGTCTCCTGGCAAGCCTAGAGACGTTTCCTGACTTGGGGGCAATCCCCCAAGTAACTCAGTGTTCCAGAATGAGATAAGGTCAGTCACTCACTAGTAAGCATGTGTTAAACATTGATGCTTAGTAGTTCTTCATGAGGGTTGTGGGGAAAGAACACGTGAGGAGAGCACGTGGCAATTCTTATGCAGGCAGCCCTCATATGTAGTTACCTGAACTCTCCACACTTGTTTATGTCAATTACCTTAACTCTCCACACCTGTTGTGTATAACCTTAATAAATAGCCGTTGCGGAGGGGGCTTGGGGCTACCCTGCCTCCCGCAAGCTTGTACTTCTAATCTGTGTCACACCTGGTTCCTTCCTGTGGCGACCGACACCAGGCCATAGGGGTCCCGGGGAACCTAAGCTGTTCAGGCCAAAGAGGTTGACAGGGCTCAGAGATGTCCAGGGGCAGTGTTTTCAAAGGTTTGGGCTTGAGGCAGGGCCTCCTGACCACCCTTCTTCTCTGGCCTTCCTCTGGCTTCTCCACATGGGAGACACCATCCCCTCTGCCTCCTCCAACCCCTTTTTTGATCCCTACCTGCCTAGAAAGTCATCTTAAATAGAATCAGGTAATCTGCAGATGTGTTCACCAGAACATCCATGATGATGCAGGCTTGACTGTATCATCACCCCTACCATATCCTAGGAAGGGTTCCATGACTCCCAGGACTCTTTTGCTCCTGTGCTGCTCAAGGACTGTCACCTCCACAGCCCCTGGGGCCTCTGCGGGGGGGGGGGGGTGTCAGAGACCCAAACTCAACAGGGAACCCTGGGCCCCAACTGGGTTCTGGACTGGCCCAGGAGAGATAAAGCCTGCCCCATTGAGATCCTTCCCTAAGAGGGCTCAGGACAGAGCTGGGACATGGGCTCTCTTTCTTACCTCTCCAGCAAACATTCTTCCTACTTAAGACCAATACACAGAGACCATACTATTTGCACTCTCTGGAGGGTGCATAACTGTTAACTATCCTCTTATTTGCTTATCTGTTTTCCACATTTTGACAATGAATATGTATTATTTGGAAATAGGCAAATACTGGAAGTTATGTTTGAAAGGATAGTGTCTAAGCACATGACTAAAACTTGGTTAACACAATGACGACCAAGGGCATTAGAAGTGTGATTGAGGGGGGTTTGGTTGTCACATAGCACTGGCCAGAAACCTGACCAGGGCCACAAACAGGTCATGGAGCTCAGTATGTAGGCAAAGCAAATGAGAGGAGGAAGGGTGGGACCCTGGACAGTTCCTGTTTCAGAAGCTCCCACCTCCCTGGCACATCTGGTCTCCTGCACCCATTTCCCCACTTTCTGTCAGTTTATCATGTCTCCTTCCTAGAATGGAAGCTCCACCTCATGCATCTCTCTGTTTTGTGCTTGGACCTATCCCCAGTGTCTGTGACAACGCACAGTGCTGAGCAGATTGTTCAATAATGTTCAGTGATAGATGGTTCCTGGTACCATCACTAGCATCTCTGCACTTAGATGTGAAATATCAATTCCACATTTTACTGACATTCTATACAACCAAAGATGTGTGTGGCACTTGGTGTTATATCAGGACTTCAGTGTATGTGTAGCTATTGGGTTACAAGTTCCATAAACCTGGATGGAATATCAGTACATTTTCATCGGCTTTTAGAGTATCAGGGGTAGTGAGAGAGACACATCATCCATTGATTTTCTCTCTTCCAGGTATTAAAAAAGGAAAGGCCCAGACCTGGTCACTAACCTGGAAGCTTGGCTTTCTCAGTCAGCATGACCCTCTGTGACTGGTGAAGCTGGCATTGCCTGGATTGATCTGTCCAAAAACAGAAGAGAACAAGACAAACAAACCAAGGTTTTCTGAGAAAGAGCTCTAGACAAGGACTTGATGAAAACTCTGACTTTATTTAATGAACAACAACATAAAAAGCAAACAGAACTAAATAAACTGCATAAATGGCCAGCATTTGAAAACAGATCCTTTCCCACTGCAGACCAGAGTCTCCAGTGCTGTTGACAGCATCTTGTGGTACCCAAAAGATGATCTAGGCAAAGGTGAGCACATATCCATGCTACTCCTGAGTCTGGCATGTTCCAGGGAGAGTTACATGAATTGCCTCTACATGGCCAGGGAAGACCTGGCACATGATTTAGTGCCCTGTTCCCCACTTCAATATAGCACAGGAACTGACCACACCAACAGGTCCAGGTCACTGTCATGTCCTAAATGATGTGACAATCAACTAATAAGAACTTATTCCAAAGCAATAGGCATTCATATCACTTCCCTTTGAGACTGTGGCCAAATTTCTCAGTCCCTAGGATGTTCAACAATTTCCACATAGGAAAAGGTCCCCATCCTTTGCCAATTGCTCCCCTGGTTGTTGTAGCAGAGTTGTTACCAGCCTTTCCTAGCCATCAGTGTCCTGGGGTACCTAGGATAAAGGTGGCCACTTGGATCTCGGCCCCTCAGTTCTGGGGCCCTGGGCTTAAAGGCTGGAAGCAGGGAAGCTCCCCCATAGCTAAGGCTCCCACAACAGCCAGGCTTTTCCCCGACCCCCTGGGATCACTGCTCCAGGTCTCAGTGGTGCTAGGACCCTGTCCTTGGGTAAAGGACTGAAGGTTACAGGCTGAGTCCCCTTCCTCTGTCTCCCTTTCCATCCAGGGTGAATAAGAAACAATGGCGAATTCTCTGTTCTGCAGGGCTGAGTCTGCAGGTACCAGCTCTTCATTCTGCCCTGGAGAGGATTCCAGAATGCTCAGCTTCCACTGGTGCAGGTCCTGCTGCTGGGGTGCATCTTGGAGCCTCACCACCCACATCTCATCCAGCTCCAGTAACAATTTCCAGTGCTGTCCTGAGGTTTGTAGGGCCCAGCCTGGAGTCATCTTCCGAAGGTAGATGGCATCATAGCAGCCCACCATGGAGACAACCTGCAAGTCCATTAACCAGGCCTCAACCTCAGCTGGGTTCACTGCCCAGGTGGTGCCCAACTCCAAAACCATGGGCTCCCCTGGGGGAAGGTCCATTTTGAGAAACCCTTGCCATGGAGGAGGGGAGCATGGTCAGTGTGAGCAGGTAGGAAGTACCCCAAGTCTCCATGGAAGGCCCTGGGTCCAGTCAGCATCCTCAGGGCCTAGGTCCAAGGGTACTGCATCCTGAGGATTTAGCTCAGTGGGCACAAAGTCGTAGTTCAGGCCTCCTTCTTCTGGGTCTGATGCCAGGATCCCGTGTTCCAAGGCCTGAGAGTCCCCTTGCACAGGCTGCCACTGGCCCTGCCCCCAGCTCAGCTACATCTCTAGGGACCCCTTGTGCTCAAGCCCTTCATCACTGTGCTCCATCAGGTCAGGGTCCCAGTCTTCATCTTCCCAGTCTTCTGACTCCAACAAGTCTTTAAGGTCCTGAAAGGCAGCCTTGAAACAAGTGAAGCAAACCTCTAGTTGGTTTCCATGTTGAAGATGATACAACCAGGAGGCATAGAGGTAGGACATTTCCCCCCCCCCCACATACCGCTTGCTGACTGGGGGGCACATGGCCAGGCTGCCTGCCTTCTATTGGAGTGCACAGCAGCAGGAGGACTTGCTACAGATTATAGGTGGCCACAGGGGCAGGAAAGAGAAGGATAAGGAGTAGGAGGCAGGAGAGGAGGAGAAAAAGGAGAAAGAGCAGAAAAGGGGTTTTTGTTCAGGGGTTTGGAGTGGGGATAGATGAACTGGGTCTCAATTCAATGAGGCCTGTAGAGGTTGGGAAGTTTGTGCTTCTGGAAATGTCTTCAGCTTCTGCAATGGCTCTAGTCTCTGGATCTGAAAAGGCAAAGGGAATGAGGTTAGGCGCCCCTAGCAGGTGGGTGGGAGGGGGTCACCTAGCCTAGCAGGGGTGGGCTGTGGGGCTCAGATGGCCCTGTGGAGCAGACCTGCTCAGTTTGAACTGCACTGTGGCTGCGACTCCCTCAGGCCCCCACCCACCTGGCCTGATCCCCCACCTCAGGGATCCTACACCTCATCAGCCTGACCTGACAGACCCTGAGGGGACCTGGGAGAACCTGCTGGAACATGACAGAACCTGAGGGAACCTGGGGGGAAACTGAGGGGACCTGAGGGAAACTGAGGAAACCTGAGGGAAACTGAGAGAACCTGAGAGCAACTGAGGGAGCCTGAGAGCAACTGAGGGAGCCTGGGAGAAACTGAAGGAATGTGGGGAAAACTGAGGGAACCTAGAGGAAACCGAGGGAACCTGAGGGAAACTGAGGGAACCTAAGGGAACTTGAGAGAACCTGAGAGAAACTGAGGAAAACTGAGGGAATCTGGGAGAACCTGAGAGAAACTGAGGGAACCAGGGGGAAAGCGAGGGAACCTGGGGGACCCTCAGGGAATCTGGGAACCTGAGAGAAATTGAGGGAACCTGAAAGAAACTGAGGAGAAACTAAGGGAAATTGAGGGAAACTGAGGGAACCTGGGAGAAATTAGGGGAAACTGAGGGAACCTGAGGGAAACAGGGAACCTGGGAGAACCTGAGGAAAACCAACAGACCCTGAGGGAAACTCATCCCAGGACTCTCCCCAACTCTAGCTGGCCTCTTACACCAGGAGGGCAACTGTGGCCCTTTTGGCCTCTCAACCCATCACCCAGCACCAGGCCAGCTCCCAAGACCCCCTCCTTGGGAGACCCTCACCAGTCCTGATGCCTTTACTCCTGTGGGTGCCTAGGAGAGGGGGAGGTGCAGCCCACCTGGGCTTATAAAGGGCCATTTCCCATGGTGCCCTGGGCTTATCTGCATATCTCCCATGAGCCTCAGTTTCCAGGAAATAAAAATGCTGAGTCAAACTCCCCCCAAAGGAGAGCCACCTGCAGCCCAGGGGGCAGGAGCTAGGCCACCCATGGGGTGCTTGGGAGGTCTCTGAGGGCTGGAGAAGGACTCATGTCCTCTTCTTTGACTAGGTCTAGAGTTTGCAGGGGAGCATCCATCCCAGGATCAGTGTTTGTGGCACTCAAAGCTCTGCTTGCTCTACAGTCATAGCCTATGTGTGTAAATACTGGGTTTCTTCTCTGTTGTCCTTTTTCTTTTTTTTTTTTGTAGAGACAGAGTTTCACTTTATCACCCTCAGTAGAGTGCCGTGGCGTGGCGTCACACAGCTCACAGCAATCTCCAACTCCTGGGCTTAGGCAATTCTCTTGCCTCAGCCTCCCAAGTAGCTGGGACTACAGGCGACCGCCACAACGCCTGGCTATTTTTTGTTGCAGTTTGGCTGGGGCTGGGTTTGAACACGCCACACTTGGTATATGGGGCCGGCACCCTACCCACTGAGTCTCAGGTGCCGCCCTCTGCTGTCTCTTTATTAAAGTTCTTTACAGATTTTGGAAACTGATCACTTGCCAATTAATTACACTTTAAACAGATTTTCTCCTTTGTGGTTCTTCTTTTCACTTTGTTTAAAAGTCTTTATATATGATCACATGTTCAGTCTCTTCCCTGAGAAAAGAGCTTTTGGGTCTTCGTTAATGGTATCATCAGTATTTCAATATCATAATGTTTGTCTAATATATTTTCCTCTTGTTCTTTCACATTTTTTTTTTTTTTTTTTGAGACAGAGCCTCAAGCTGTCGCCCTGGGTAGAGTGCTGTGGTATCACAGCTCACAGCAACCTCCAACTCCTGGGCTCAAGCGAGTCTCCTGCCTCTGCCTCCTAAGTAGCTGAGACTACAGGGTCCTGCCACAACGCCCGGCTATTTTTTGGTTGCAGCCGTCATTGTTGTTTGGGAGGCCCAGGCTGGATTTGAACCCACCAGCTCAGGTGTATGTGGCTAGCACCTTAACCACTTGAGCCACAGGCACTGAGCCTCTTTCAGTTTTTTCTGTTTGCGTCTTAATTTTGTATTAAACAGAAATTGCTTTTATTGAGAATATAAGAATGTTGATAGACAATTTTTGAAATAATTTGCCAAATTCATGGGGTATCTCAGCCTTTGCTCTAAACTTCCCTCTGTGCATCCAACTGCCCCTGCTGTGCCTCTCCTGGTGTCTCTGGGATTGTCGTCCTGGAGTGAAAAGGTCTTGTCTGGGCTCCTGGGCAGTGACTGTAGGAGGAAGACACCACTTGCCACTGGAATTAGGTGACAGCAAACATCCTCAACCAGTGGTTCCCAACGTTTTGGTGCACATTAAAGTTTTCTTGGGAGCTTTGAAAAGTCCCAGTGCTGTGTCACATCATGCGGCAGACACACCTCAGGTGATCCCTGTGAGTTACATCTTCTCTCTGATTGGGGGCAGAAAGGTGACTTGCTTCTTGTTGGTAGAAGATCGTGAGGGTGATAGATGTCACTCCCTCGATTATGTTGTTTTATATACATAAGTATTGCATACATTACATTACTTTATAACCTTGTTATAGATTATATTTTATGTATATACACTATTATATAGCTTTATGCATGTACAGAGAGTGCCAAGAATGTTTACATATTTTAAGGAAGGAAGAAACTGTATTGAAATTGTAATATTCAAGCCATATTTGACTTCTGAAATTACAAGAGATACAAGAGACTATGTATAAGATAACAAATGTTATTGATATATAATTCCCTGTTTTTTTAATTTTTTTATTTTTACTTTTTTTGCGGTTTTTGGCAGGGGCTAGGTTTGAACCTGCCACCTCCGGCATATGGGGCTGGCACCCTACTCCTTTGAGCCACAGGTGCCGCCCTGATATATATTGACTATTTCAATTTTAACACGAGTTTTTCCTTTTTAAAAACTGTGTATATGGCCAGACATGATGACACCTGTAATCCTAGCACTTTGGGAGGCTGAGGTGGGTGGATTCCTTGAACTCAGGAGCTCGAGACCAGCCTGAAAAAGAGTGAGACCCATGTCTCTACTAAAAATAGAAAAACTGGCTGGGTGTAATGGTGGGCACCTGTAGTCTCAGCTACTTGGGAGGCTGAGGCAAGAGGATTGCTCGAACCCAGGATTCTGAAGTTACTATGAGCTATGATGCCACAGCACTCTACCCAGCACATCAGAGGAAGACTCTATCTCAATAAATCAATAAATAAATAATAAAATAAAATGTGTATATATTTTTTGATACCTTCTATACACATTTATACTCTGAGCTACAGCCAGGTAAGACCCTGATTTGTGTCTCATGGCCCAATGGCCCAGTCCTAATCCACAGATACTGAGAGATGATAAATGTGTTTTGTTTTAGGCCTCTATCTTTTGGTAATTTGTTATGCAGCAATAGAAGACTATCGTAATACCTTCTCATGCCAGTTATATTAGAATTCTCCAGTTGGATCCAGGCATCCATCTATTTTTAAAGTGAGTGTTAAATAAAGATTCCTGCCTGAGTGTGGTGTTTCATGCCTGTAATCCCAGCACTCTGAGAGGCTGAGGCGGGTAGATTGCCTGAGCTCACAGGTTTGAGACCAGCCTGAGCAAAAGCGAGACCCCCATCTCTTAAAATAGCTGGGCGTTGTGGTGGGTGCCTGTAGTCCCAGCTATTTGGGAAGTAAAGGCAAGAGAATCGCTTAAGCCCAAGAATTTGAGGTTGCTAAGACACTATAATCCTCTACCCAGGGCAAGAGGGTGAGACTCTGGGTCAAAAAAAAATTTCGTGATATAGTTCACATAAAATAACCACATATTTAAGGTATACAATTTGAATAGTTTCAACGTATGTAGAGACCCGGGAAACTGTCTTGTCGATGAGCTATCCCAGGTGGTGTACCCATCACCCTCAAACCTCCGGGCATGTGCAACTTCACCCTCCTCCTGCCTTCCTCCTCTTTGCCTACTCACAGCCAAACACCAACTAGTCTGCCTCTGTTACCACAGATTAATTGGTATTTTCTGGGATTGTCTATAAATGGAATCAAATAGTAGGTACTTTTGGGGGGTTCTGGCTTCTTTTACTCAGCATTATTACTCTGAGATTCATCCACATGTAAATCAATACCTCATTTTTTAAATTGCTGAGTATCGCTGTGGACATGCCAATGTCTGTTTATCCATCTTCCTAGTGATGGACAACTCGGGTGTTCCAGTTGGGGTTATAATAAACAAAAGTGCTAAACATTCATGGACAAGTGTTAGCGTGGAAAAATGTCTTCATTTTTCTTGTGTTAATATTTAGGAGTGGAATGCTGAGTCTTGTGGTAAGCATAAGTTTAACTTTTTTTTTTTTGTGAGACAGAGTTTCAAGTTGTTGCCCTGGGTACAGTGCTGTGGCATCCTAGCTCACAGCAACTGCCAATTCTTGGGCTCAAACGATCCTCTTGCCTCAGTTTTTCTATTTTTAGTAGAGATGGGGTCTTGCTTTTGCTCAGGCTGGTCTCGAACTCATGATCTCAGGCAATCCACCTGCCTCTGCCTTCCAGAGTGCTATGATTACAGGCATGAGCCACTGTGCCCAACCTAAGTTATTTTAAGAAACTGCAAAACTCTTTTCCAAAGTAGTGCCATCTTCCATCACCACCAGCGGTCTGGGAGTTACATTTTCTCCAAGTCCTTGGTGAAAACACATTGGTGCCCCTTAGTCATTTACAACTTTTTTTTTTTTTAGTGGTTGTTTTTTTAGAGACAAAGTTTCACTTTGTTGCCCTTGGTAGAGTGCCATGGCTTCATGGCTCACAGCAACCTCCAGCTCCTGGGCTTAGGCGATTCTCTTGTCTCAGCCTCCCGAGTAACAGGCGCCCGCCACAATGCCCGGCTATTTTTTTGTTGCAATTCGGCCAGGGCCGGGTTTGAACCCACCACCCTTGGTATATGGGGCCGGTGCCCTACTCACTGAGCCACAGGCACTGCCCCATTTACAACTTTTCATAAAACAATGCAGTGCAGGCTCACACTTATAATCCTAGCACTTTGGGAGGCCAAGGCAGGAGGATTGCTTGAGATCAGGAGTTTGAGGCCAGCCTGAGCAATATAGTAAGACTCCACCTCTACAAAAAATAGAAACATTTGCTGGGCATGATGGTGCATATCTATAATCCCAGAACTCTGGGAGGCTGAGGCAGGAAGATCTTTTGAGCCTGCAAATTTGAGGTTGCAGTGAGTTATGATGACACCATGGCACTCGTGCCTGGGTGACAAAGTGAGACTCTGTGTCAAAAAAAAAAAAAATACTATAGAGGGTGGCAGCTGTAGCTCAGTAGGTAGGGCGCCGGCCACATATACTGAGGTTGGTGGGTTTGAACCCTACCCAGGCCAACTAAAACAACAATGACAACTGCAACAAAAAAATAGCTTGGTGTTGTGGCGGGCACCTGTAGTCCCAGCTACTTGGGAGGCTGGGGCAAAAGAATTGCTTAAGCCCAAGAGTTTGAGGTTGCTGTGAGCTGTGACGCCACAGCATTCTACACAGCATTCTATCCAGGGTGACAGCTTGAGACTCAGTCCCCTCCAAAAAGCAAAACAAACAAAACACTATAGATACTAGACATGTTAAAAAGATTAGGGAACATGGGGCGGCGCCTGTGGCTCAGCGAGTAGGGCGCCAGCCCCATATACTGAAGGTGGCGGGTTCATACCCAGCCTCGGCCAAACTGCAAAAAACAAACAACAAAAAAAAATAGCTGGGAGTTGTGGTGGGCGCCTGTAGTCCCAGCTACTCAGGAGGCTGAGGCAAGAGAATCGCCTAAGCCCAGGAGTTGGAGGTTGCTGTGAGCTGTGTGACGCCACAGCACTGTACCAAGGGAACAGGGTGGTGCCTGTGGCTCAGTGGGTAGGGTGCTGGCCTCATATACCAAGGGTGGCGGGTTCAAACCAGGCCCTGGCCAACTGCAACAACAAAAAAAAAAGCGGGGTGTCGTGGTGGGCACCTGTAGTCCCTGTTGCAGCCCATATAGCGTATGGCTAGGAGGAGTGAGAGTTGTAAGAAATACGTATATAGCTCAATAATGGAACACCTTGGTGGAAAGGGCACGGAGAGGGATTTAACTCTCCTAACAAGCACGAGGGCTCGCGAGATGAGAGCAGTGGTGAATTGGCAGTCTCTACACCTGTGTTGTTGAAAGGCATGAGATTAGCCATATATTCAGCTGGAGGAGCAGGCAGTTGGGAGCATGCGCATTCTATCATGGACCCGCTTACTCTGACTCTGTCTCCTCTCCTGCCTGCAGAACTCCAGTACAGAAGGTGTCTCTCTACCTAAGATTACCCAGCTCTGCTAAAGACTAAGATCTATCTTTCTAAGAAGACTGCTTTACTCTCTCTAAGACACACTCTCTGTCTCCCCAGCTAAAGTAGATAGCCCTCAGGCACCTGAGAAACTGTACCTGAGCAACGTAACTTAGCGGTCTGCGTCTGGAACCTAGTTAAGCTGGGCCTGAGACCTGGCCAGTCCAGGGCCCTGGCAAGTGGTGTCAGAAGTGAAATGTGACAAGTCCCAGCTACTCAGGAGGCTGAGGCAAGAGAATCGCCTAAGCCCAGGAGTTGGAGGTTGCTGTGAGCTGTGTGATGCCATGGCACGCTACCAAGGGTGATAAAGTGAGACTCTGTCTCTACATATAAAAAAAAGAGATAACGGAACATTATAAACAATTTTATGCCAATAAATTTTGTAATTTATATGAAATGAAAAAATTCTTTGAAAAACACAACTTGCCAAAAAACAACCCAAGACTGGGTGGCGCCTGTGGCTCAGCGAGTAGGGGGCCGGCCCCATACACCGAGGGCTGCGGGTTCAAACCCGGCCCCGGCCGAACTGCATCAAAAATTAGCCGGGTGCTGTGGCGGGCACCTGTAGTCCCAGCTACCTGGGAGGCTGAGGCAAGAGAATCACTCAAGCCTAAGAGGTGGAGGTTGCTGTGAGCTGTGACTCCACAGCACTCTACAGAGGGCGATAGAGTGAGACTCTGTCTCCACAAAAAAAAAAAAAAAAACAACCCAAGAATAAATAGAAAAATCTGAATAACTTCTTATGTATTAGAGAAATTGAATTCATAATCCAAAGCTTCCCGTAGAGAAACTCATGGACAACATAACTTCATGAATTCTATCAAATATTTATGGAGGAAATAATACCAATATTATACAAATTCTTTCAGAAATGAAAGCGAGGGAATACTTTACAATGTATTATATGAGGCCAGCAAACCCTGATACCAAAACCTGGTGGAAAATTACAGAAAAGGAAAATTAGAGGGCAATATTTCTCATAAATATAGGTGAAAAAATGCTAAATAAAATATTTCCAAATCAGAAGCATTGATATCCAAAAAGGATAACCTATTTTGACCAATTAGCATTTCTCAAAAAAATGTGGGATTGGTTTGACATTTGAAACTAAATCTGTGTAAGTCACCATATCAACCAAATTAACAGAAAAATTCTATTGTAATCTCAATAGACACAGAAAAAGCATTTGACAAAGTTCAATACCCATTTATGACAGGAAATAAACCTAGTAATAGAAATAAAGATAGTAATAGAAGGAGCCCTCCTGTAATTGACAAGAGCAGGTGCTGAGCGCTTCCAGGCTGCATTGTTTCTCCTCACAGTGTTGACCAGTGGATGATGGAACGCTTCTCCCTGAGACCAGAGACTTCAATTCAACATGTGGTGGGTGTCACACCTACTACAGGAAGGCAAGGAACAAAACAAAACACACACAAAAAAAGTGCATACAATTGGTTAGGAAAAAATAAAACCTCTATTAACATACATCATGACTGCCTACATAGAAAATACTAAGGAACCCACAAAAACTGGTGGAATGTGTGGATTTAGCTAAGTTGTAGGATGCAAAGTCAACATGGAGAAATCAATTATGTTTTTGTATTTGTATGAAAACATTCTCAATTATGTTTTGTATTCTGTATTCTAGGAACAGTTGAAAAAGGACATGTAAAACTGGTATGTACAAAGCACCAAACAAAATAAAATACTTGGGAACAAATTTAGTAAAATACATGTAACATTTATATATTAAAATTATAAAACATTGTTGAGAGAAATTAAATACACCATGTTCATGGATTGAAAGACTCAAATTTGAGGCTGAGGCAAGAGAATTGCTTGAGCCCGGGAATTGGAGGTTGCGGTGAGCTGTGTGACGCCACGGCACTCTACTGAGGGCAATAAAGTGAGACTCTGTCTCTACAAAAAAAAAAAAAAAAAAAAGAAAGACTCAAATTTGTTCAGATGCCAATTCTCCCCTAATTGACATATAGATTCAGTGTAATCCCAATAAATCCAAGCAGGCTTTTGTGTGTATGAGTTTTGAAATTGACAAGTTGATTTTAAAATTTCCATGGAAATGCCAAAAAGTTAGACTAGCCGAAATAATTTATTTTTGGGGGGGGGGAGACAGAGTTTCTCTCTGTTCTCCTGGATAGAGTGGCATCATAGCTCATAGCAACCTTGAACTCTCAGGCTCAAGCGATCTTCTGGCCTCAGTTTTTCATTTTTGTAGAGATGGTGTCTTGCTCTTGCTCAGGCTGGTCTCAAACGCTTGAGCTTAAGCAATCCACCCACCTTGGCCCCCCAGAGTGCTGAGATTACAGGTGTGAGCCGCCATGCCCAACCTGAAATGATTTCTTAAAAGGAAAACAAAGTTGTGCAACTCTTACTATCTGACTCCAAGATTTATTATAAATCTGTTACTCGATAGTCTGGTATTGGCATGAAGACACACCTACAGCAAAACACACTGGAGTGGGGAGTTCAGGAGCAGATCAGCACGTACATGATCACTTGATTTTTTTTTCTGACACAGAACCTCATTCTGTCACCCTGGGTAGAGTGTTGTGGCATCATAACTCACAGCAATCTTAACTCTTGGGCTCAAGTGATCCTCCTGTCTCAGTCTCCTGAGTAGCTGGGACTACAGGTGCCCACCACAATGCCTGTCTTGATTTTTCTACATTTGGCAGAGGCAGGTCTCACTTTACTCTGACTGGTCTTAAATTTCTGAACTCAAGCAATCCACTCACTTCAGCCTCCCAGAGTTCTGGGATTACAGGTGTGAGCCACCTTCCCCAGCTACCATCATTTCACTTTTTTTTCGTTTTTGTTTTTTTTGCAGTTTTTGGCCGGGGCTGGGTTTGAACCCGCCACCTCCGGCATATGGGGCCAGCGCCCTACTCCTTTGAGCCACAGGCACTGCCCTCATCACTTGACTTTTGACAATAGCACCAAGTGTGAGTCATTGGGAGCTCTTCAGTTAATGTGGTTGGAGCAATCTAATATTCATACAGGGGAAAAATCTTTTTACATTTACTTTACACCCTAACACAAAAATTAATTCTAGGTTGATCATAGACATAAATGTATGTTCTAAAACAAATGTATGTTCTAAAACTATAATACAATACTTCTGAAAACGTAGAAGAAAGTATTTATGAACTTAGGGTAGGCAATGTTTTTTTTTTTTATATAGGACCCAAAGTCACTAACTATTAAAGAAAAACATTTTTTTAAATTTGAAAATTAAAAAAAATTGCAAAATTAATGAAATTTTTCAAAATTAAAATTTTCCGTGTTTCAAAAAGGTATTACAAATATTAAAAAGCAAGGCACAGACTAGGAAAAAGTACTCATATTACATTTGTTCACCAAAAGACTTTTATCTAGATTTATACAGGTAGGACAACTCCAACATGGTAGACCAGAGACATCTCACCAGTTGCTCTCAGCCACTCCAACACCCAAGCAGAGACAAGGAAAATCAAGGAGAAGTAGGGGAAGGAAGTGAAGAAGTATAAACACACAGGAAGAGGAACCCACAAAAACATTCTGGCAGCATGAAAAAACAGAACAGATCAACCCTCCCCCCAAGGGAGCAGAAGGTAGACTATCTAAAGAACCCTACAATTCAATAATAATAAGATAATAAGATACATAGAACTTTAAAACCTGGCAAAAGCTTTAGCAGAAATGTAACAAGGAAGATATACAAATAGCTAAAAAGTACATGAAAAGTTCATAATTTGCTTCTTTCTCACATTTTGCTCTTCAAATTCTGCCTTCTTTTTGGTTCTTTTTTGTTTATTTGTTTGTTTGTTTTAGAGAGAATCACACTCTGTCGTCCTGGGTAGGGTGCCATGGCATTATAGCTCACAATAGCCTCAAATTCCTGGGTTCAAGTGACCTCCTGCCTCAGCCCCCGGAGTGGCTGGGATTACAGGCGCCCAACACTACTTGCAGCTAGTTTTTCTATTTTTAGTCGAGACAGGGTCTTGCTCTTGTGCAGACTGGTCTTGAGCTCCTGAGCTCAAGCGTTCCACCTGCCTCGGCCTCTCAGAATTTGGTCTGAGTCTTTGACTTGAGGTGGTCACTAATGACAGACTCGCAAATGTGATTCAGAACACTGCCAAGAGATGCACCCAAGAGTTTTCCTCTGTCTTCCTGCAGTTCACCTTCAAACTCAGAGAGAGCCTCGATCCAAGGGAGTCACAGGCAATGCACTCCTAGAATGGTTTCTAGCAGGTGGTGCTGTTACCACAAATCATTCCATTCTGACTTTGGATAAGATTTAGATTAGTTTCCAGTTTATTTCATCTTGATACTTAGCAGGGAAGGGTCTCCATTGCACAACCAGAGACACATCAAATCCTGGCACTTTCCATTTGTTTAAACCAGGCGATGCCTTCAAATCAGTTTTTATTTATTTTTTTTTTATTTTAAATCGGCTTTCTCAAACTTCATGACTACTGACATTTTATTTATTTATTTATTTATTTTCCTGTAGTTTTTGGCCGGGGCTGGGTTTGAACCCGCCACCTCCAGCATATGGGGCCGGCACCCTACTCTTTGAGCTACAGGCGCCACCCTCAAATCAGTTTTTAAACAAGTGGTGGTGGGGAAGTGGTTTCTGGGCTTGCACCCTATTTTGCCGGGACATCATGCCTTTACATAGGATGGAGGCCCCCTGATAGGGGAGATAGATGAGACCCAGTCAGAAAGGAAAAGAGGAGGAAAAGGAAAAGCAAGGGGATGAGTCGGGAGGACTCATAGCTGCTGCCCTGCTTGTTCATCCCTCTGAGCAGGTTTACTGTCCTCTGCAGAACACCGCCCTGCTGACAGCCCCTCCACCCCACTTCCAGGGCCATGTGCTGAACAGACAGTTAGTCTGGGTGTGGATCAGACTTAGAGGCGGCCAAAGAGTTCTGGACTCCAGCTGCCTCAGTGTGAAACTGGGTGCCTCCCTTCAACAGCCGTGTGGCCTTGGGGCAGCTATCACATCACTCCATGCCTCAGTTTCCTCATCTGCAAAATGCTTAAATGTAGACCCTACCACATTAGAACCTTGTGTGTAACTGAATAAATATGTATCAGGTGCAGGCAATGCTGCGGTCAGCGGTGCTGAGTAACCACTGGTGGTTAAGAGGATGAAGGTGAAGAAGACGAAGGTGATGGCAAGGTCCCTGCCTGCAAGGAGTTTGCAGTCCACATGAAGAGATGAGACATGCCACATGGATAGCCACCTGTAGCCGTTTTCTGTGCCACGAAGTGCCACTAACTGGGAGGCTCAGAACCGTAGGAACTTTCCTGTCATGGTTCTAAATGCCAGAATCCAAAATCAAGGTGTCAACAGGACTGCACCCTCTCCAAAGGCCCATGGGGAGAGTGTCTCTCGCCTTCTCCAGCTTCTCGCAGCCTTGGGTGTTCCTTGGCTTGTGGCTGCATCACTCAAGCTCTGTTCCTGCTCCACAGGGTCATCTCCCCTCTTTGTCCCTCTTCTTCCTTTGTAAGGATACAGTCTTTGTGGCTTCAGGTCCCATCTGGCCCCAATATGACCTTATTTTCACTTAATTATATCCTCAACGACCCTATTTCCAAACAAGGCCACACACTGAGGTACAGGGCATTAGGATTCCAACATGTCTGTTTTTGTGAGATATAATTCAACCCATAACAATCTGTTCTCTGTCTTTCAGAAATTCATGTCTGTCCTCCGTGCAAAATACATTCACCACCTCCAGATATCCCCAAAAGTTTTAACTTGTTCCAGCATCAACTCTAAGTCCCAAATCTCACCTAATTATAATCAACTCAAAAAGTCCCAAATCTCATCTTCTTTTTTTTTTTTTTAAATTTTTAAATATATGTATTTTATTATTCTTCATTACATTATTTCCCCCCCCCCCCCGTGGTAAGACAGAATTGATTTACAGAAAAGAATACAGAAAACACCAAAGCTCCTGGTAGAGGGAGAGATTTCAAGTGGGGAGAGAGAAGCTCTCTCC
>CAUYRH010161185.1:0-17226 GCA_963574655.1 Perodicticus potto
GCTTCTGACCTGACGCTGTTCTACCTTTGCCTATTACTGATTACACTACTCAGATTTATGTTTTCCAGAAATGTCATCAAGCCCCACACAATATAGATGGTTCCAGTCCATGAACCCCTGTATCACTCTCCCTCTGGAGAAACCCTAACTACCCCTTTCTATCATCGCCTGATTCAGCAGGAAGCAGTTAGATCGAGTCTTTGCCCCTTTTCCCTAACAGCAGTTAGTTTCTACTCAGAGAGAGAGAATTGATGCAGGACATTTGGTGCCCTAGCCAGCTCAGCGGAGCTGGTGGACCTGCTGCCTCCTCCTTGGCAGTGTCGGTGCTGGGGCAGCCAGCTGAAGAACCAGCGGGCTGGATGACAGGCAAGGAGGGGGACCTCCAACCTCCACCGGAGGCTCCAATAGCCAAAAAGTCTGGACAACTGCGGAGGAGACACCTGTGCCTTGGTGTCTCCTTCACTTTACACTTAGGAGTAAATGTGGAACCCCCATTTCCTATGCCTAGGTCAATTTCTTGTGAATTTCCTAGGCCTCAATTCCATGAATGGACTGTGTCCATTCATTGATACACTCATTCACCTTGCCCCTGGCGAAAGGGACTGTATTCATTCGTTTCCTGGCCAAGGAACCCATACACCTATATATACCCTGAGACTAAAGGCCTAAAGGAGGAGACCGGGAAAGAGCAGGAGAGAAACGGAGAGAGCTTCTCTCTCCCCACTTGAATTCTCTCCCTCTACCTGGAGCTTTAGTGTTTTCTGTATTCTTTTCTGTAAATCAATTCTGTCTTACCACTGGGGGGTGGGGGGGAATAATGTAATGAAGAATAATAAAATACATGTATTTTAAAAAAAAAGAACAATTAGACTAGAACTAGTATTGCAAGGAATAACTGAAGAGCACTGTCCCAAGATGGTAAAAAAGAAATGTAAATACTTAGGTTCAAAGAAATCTCTTCATCACAGGAAAAATTGGTGGAAAAATAGCTCCATGCCTAGGGCATCCTGGTAGAATTCTATTTACTTTACTGAAAAGAAAATTAAAGTTTTTATTATGAAAAAATAAAGAATATGTAAATATATTCTCAGAAAATACAGATTAGCAAAAGGAAAAGAATAAAAATCATTCCTTGTATCTCCACCCAGAGAAAAACCCAGTTAACATTTTCATACATTTCTTTCATTCCATATTAATGTACTTATTTTTTGTGTGTAATTGTGATTTATATGGCACATGCAAATTTAAATTTTCCATCCTCAAAACAAGTTTTAAAATTATAAAATTAACACATGTTAAAAATGATAGAAAAGTTGAAAAGTGGAGGAAAAATATGAAGCAAATGCTACCCAGAATCCAGAGTTAATATTGGTGCATTTCCTCCTGGCCTTCTGGTGTAGTTGTAATGACACTGTGCAATCTAACCTAATTCTTAAATACAATTAACATGGAACATTTAAGGGAATCCAGATGGTAAATGATAAACAAGTTTATTGATGAAATAGAAGTTTCACTACAAGGTGATTTAACAGTCTCTCCTGATTAATAAAATCCAATTATTCAGATCATTCAGGATGAGTTCTAAAGATGCAAAAGCCCATAAGAAAAATGTAGAAACTCTTGTATTAGTTGCCAGGGTTTAAATAGCTTAGTCACTACATGCAACACTGGCATGTAACACCACACGCTTTGTTTCGAATTCCGAGAAGTAGCGAAGCTTGCGTGACAAACATATTTTCCAGTTCTAGGAAAGCTAAGGAAAAAGAAAAAGAGGAAGCAGAGCTCCAGGCCTCATTATTGTAAGAGATTCCACAGCATTCGATTAGAATGCAGACTCTGGGATCCAGGCTGAATGCGTTCTTTTGTACGGCATTGTGTCATGAGTGGGGAAAGAGAGGCGGGGTGAGAGAGTCTGGCTCAAAGGAATCTGTCACCTTAAATGCTCTCATTGTTAATGAGAAGAAATGGAAAAATTAACCAAGCACTCAACACAGTAACATAAAAGAGATAGAAGGGAGAATATAATAAAAATAAAAGTAGCAACTGGTGACTAATAAAATGAAAAACCTGTGAACTGGTAAGTCTACCCAAGAGCTAGTTTCCAGGCTGTGGATCGATTTACCAGAAACCAACTTACTAAGCATCAAATCTTCTCTCTGCCCTTGGAGCCAGGAAGCTTGTCTCTCATGTCAGGAAGAAAACAGAAGCAAATGGAAGAGTTGTTTCAATGTTCCCACCTCATCTTCAGCCTGCTCTCACCTTGGCCTGTCCTCTGTCTGCTCCCCTGTTACTTGGGATCCATTGTCCACAGTCCTGGCAAAAAGCAACCGTCTTATCTGCACCCTCTGTCCCACCTCCTCTCAGTTACACAGGGACATCCCTTCCTCCCTGCATCACCACCATTCCCATCAGCGTAAAATGTGTTGTCGAAAGATACCATCCCTAGACCCCATGTCCCCTTCCCCAGCTGCTGCCCACTTCTCTGCTCTCTTCTCGTCCACAGGAGACATCTGCCCATCTGCTCTTGAACCTATCGCAGTTGGAGTGGGTCTCACCACTCCTACAGAAAAGACCCTATCCCTCATTGATTATATTTCAATTCTAGAACATAATCTGCACAAGGGAAGAAACTTTATCTGATTTTTTTTTCATTGCTGTATCCTTAGAACCAAGAATACTGATCAAATAAATATTTGTTGAATTGGCATGATCTAACAAATACAGAAGAAAGTAGAAATATATTCTTACTCGCCAAATATATTTTAAAAGAATGTGCTCCTTAAAACAAGGTTTTAACAAATGGATACTGTCATAGCTGGATCTGCTGTGACAAAATGCTATAGACTGGGGTGGCTCAAACAATCGATCTTCATTTTCTCACAATTCTGGCGACTCCAAGGTCAGGATGCCAGCGTGGTCAGGTTATGATGAGGGCCACCTTCTCACTGTGTGCTTCTCCCATGGCCCTTACTCAGGGTGAGCATAGAGAGAGAAAGCTACATGCTCTGTCTTCCTCTTCTTACGAGAGAACTTATCCTTTTAGGAGGGGCCTCATCTAAACCTAATTACCTCCCAAAGTCCTCACCCTCAAAGACCATCACACTGGGGGTTATGGCTTCAAAATGCGAAGGGAGTAGAAGGTGAAGGGAGGGACATTCAGGCAATGGCAGATACATTTTCAAGAGATTAAATTTCTCATTTTATGAATTGACACTGCAGTGAATTAACTGGCCTCAAGGAAATTGGCTGCTTCCTGTTGATGGAGGTTGGAAATGTATAAGCAAATCTCAGAGCACTCTCATCAAGAAAAATAATTTCAAAAAAGACAAATACTTGAAATTAGGTATAAGAAAGGGATAGAATTGTGGTAATTTGAAAATATAAAAAAGATTGCAGAAGGAATGCACACCTAATTCCCCTTCCTAAACCCCAAGAAACTGAGCAAAGAGAACAAAAAGCAGAGGAGGAAACCATCAAAGAGAAACCAAGGAATGCTCCTAACCCCACCGCAGAGGTCACAGAGAATGTGTGCTATGCAGAATGGGTAGGACATCTAGGGTGAAGGCCCGTCTTCCAGTCCCTTCCAAGGTGTGACAACATTCAGAAGGGGAGAGAGATGATCCAAGGGCATATTCATCTGAAAGATGTCTGTTAAATGTTACCACTGCTTCTCAGGCGAGAGATATCACTGACATGAAGAGCTTGTTTCAGAGAGCGTGGCTGGTGGTACAGATCCCCTCCTGCTTTCTTCTTTCTTTCTAAGAAATATGTTTTTGCAATTCAGTCCCCAATCCATGGACCTAGGACTGGTACTGCCTGTGACCTGTTAGAAACGAGGCTGGACAGCAGGAGGTAAGTAGAAGTAAGCAAGTGAAGCTTCATGTGCATTTATAGCCATTCCCATCACTGTCACTGCTGGAGCTCCATCTCCTGACAGATGGCAAAGCATTAGATTCACACAGGAGCAAGAACCTTGTTGTGAATGGTGCATGTGGAGGATCTAGTTCACATGCTCCTTATGAGAATCTAATGCTTTATGATCTGAGGCAGGGATACTAGCACTGGGACCATCTAGTTGCAGAGAAACAATCATAGGGCTCCCATTGATTCTACATTACAGTGAGTTGTATAATTATTTCATTACATATACAATGAAATAATAATAGAAACAAGGTGCACAATGTAATGCCCTTGGATCACCCTGAAACCATCTCACTTCACCCCTGGCCCATGGAAATATTACCTTCCATGAAACTGATCCAGCTTGGGGTCTACTGTTCTTTCATACACCACTTCTTAGCAACCTGTGGAGATTTCCCTAGTTCTCATAATCTATCTTGTTACCAGGTAGCACCTGTGGCTCAGTGGGTAGGGTGCCGGCCCCATACACTGAGGGTGGCAGGTTTGAACCTGGCCCCAGTCAAACTGCAACAAAAAAAATAGCTGGGCATTCTGGCAGGTGCCTATAGTCCTAGCTACTCAGTAGGCTAAGACAAGAGAATTGCCTAAACCCAGGAGTTGGAGGTTGCTGTGAGCTGTGATGCCACCGCACTCTACCGAGGACAATAAAGTGAGACTCTGACTCTTAAAAAAATAATAATAATAATCTATCTTGTTACCAGTGCTAGGTTTCAACTGACCATACAGGGGCTTCAGCCCCAACCTAACTAAAGTCCTGGGTTACTCTGAGAGGCTGAGGTGGGCAGATTGCCTGGAGCTCACAAGTTCAAGACCAGCCTGAGCCAGAGTGAGACCTCATCTCTAAAAATAACTGGGCATTGTGGTGGGTGCCTGTAGTCCCACCTACTTGGGAGGCTGAGGCAAGAGAATCTCTTGAGCCAAAGAGTTTGAAATTGCTGTGAGCTATGACGCCATGATACTCTACCAAGGGTGACAAACTGAGACTCTGTCTCAACAAACAAAGTCAGGACTTTGAGCAGGTTTAGAGCATTGCAGGAAAAAAAGATGTAATCAAGAATCCTCTACCCTGCTAAGATTCTGCTGGCACATAAAGCAGCATAATGCCATCTTTAAACATAGAACTTAGAAATTCTACCACCCTCAATACATCCCAGAAATGTTTACTTAAGGATATAGTAGTGATGAATTAAATAACTCACAAAAAAGAACAAGCTGGCAGTTAAACAAAAAGTGTCTTGACATCTCTTCTTTCTCTGGAAACAATAAAATTGTAACCATTTCACAAAATGTCAAAATAAGAAGTAACCTATAGGGTGGTGCCTATGGCTAAAAGGAGTAGGGCGCTGGCCTCATATGCCGGAGGTGGGTTCAAACCTAGCCTTGGCCAAAAACAACAAAAAAGAAAAAAAAAAGTAACCTATAATAATATTTTGATACAAAAGTCCAATATTTATTGTGGCAGCAAAAAATATGTAAGGCAGCTGGGACCAGGGGCATATGGAAAGCTTGGGGATGGATACCTTTGCTCATGTCATTATTTCTTATTTGTTGCTGAGGATGTCAATGTGTGCTCTTTTATTTTGAAGATGGTTAAACTGAAAGAAATTTAAGATGTTATTCTAAATTATATAAATCACCATCAGTGGAGCTAAAATCAGGCGTCTATGTTCCAAAATAATAAGGAGGGAGAGGATAAAGGGTGAAACAATGAAAACATAAACCACAGAGCAAAATGTGAAAAACAAAGGAAAGAGCTGGGGTGCTGGCTACAGTCCTGGGGCCCCTCTGCTCACGCCCACGTCAAAGTCAGATTCAGTACTTTGTTGGCTCAGGGAAAAGCAAGTGTTTTCTGCAGAACACTGGCAAGTCACAGACTGCAGAGATTTTGTGGGGAAATGGAGGAGTGGGTTTGCTCTGCATCCCACACAGCCAATAACTCAGTGTAAATCCTTTCATGTTCAAAATCTGTCTTGTGCTCCCAGCCACCAGGCTTTACACTATCTTGATGTTACTTAGCAAAAGGAATGAAATATTATCATGTAACAACAACATGAATGTACCACAAAGACTTTATGGTAAGTGAAAGAAGTAACAAACAAAAGGGTGAATCATATGACTCCATTTATTACAAAAGTCTAGCAAAGGCCCAATGTAGTGATAGAAAGCAGATCAGTGGTTGCCTGGGGCAGAGTGAAGGCAGGGGACCAAGTGCATGAGGCAACTTTTTAGAGTGAAGGTCTGTGCTATATCCTGATTGTGGCGGTGTTGATACTGTTATATACAATTACCAAAGTTCATCAAAACCCTACAATTAAAATGGGCAGATTTTATTTATTTATTTATTTATTTTTAATTCTTAGGAGAGTCCCTTAAGCTCAGGAGTTCGAGATCAGCCTGAGCAACAGTGAGATCCCATCTCTACTAAAAATAGAAAAATTAGCCAAGTGATATGATGGGCACCTGTAGTCCCAGCTACTCAGGAGGCTGAGACATGAGAATCACTTAAGCCTATGAGTTTGAGGTTGCTGTGACCTATGACACCATGACACTCTAGCTGGGGCAACAGAGTGAGACTCTGTCTTTAAAAAAAAAAAAAAGACATACCAATACCAAAAAAGAAATACCAGCTCTGACAGCTGCAGGAGTGAATTTGTTCTTTTCTCACACTAATTAGCCAAATCTGTACTCTGAAACCAGCTAAAGACAGAAAAAGAAACCTGCAATTCAGGCACTCTTAGGAATATTAAAACAAATATCCAAGTTCAATATTAGCAAATATAATCTAGCAGTATTAAAATAAGAACACATTTGCTAAATTTATTGTAATTCATATGCTAGTAAATTGGCAAACAACAAAATAGTATTGGATAAAATCCAATATCCATTCCTGAGTTTCTGATATCCTTAATAAAATGGTTCAAGATGGATATTTTTCACAGTATAACCCATAGCACCATGGTTAATGGTGCGACCCTAGAAGCAACCCTATTTAAAATAAGAACAAGCCAGGGTGGTCATTACTACCACTTTTTCATCACTTCTCTGAAAGTCTTACTCAACCCAGTTAGAGAAAAGAATAAACATCAAACATAATGCACAGAGGCCCCCTTATCATAATTTGTGGATGTAAGCATTATGTTCTTGGAATTCCAAAGGGTTAACTGAAAACATTTTTAGAAGCTAGAGAATTAAATAACTCAGTAAGGTGACAGGTTATGAAATTAACACAAAAAGCTTTTCTATAATCAAATGGAAACTACTTGAAAATCCAATGAAAGAAAATACCTCACTCACAATAAGCAAGAAAACAAAGATAACTTATATGCATATATTCTTTTTATTTTTTTGAGACAGGGTCTCCCGCTGGCCCAGACTAGATGACTAGAGGACAGGATGTGATCAAAGCTCACTGCAACCTCAAATTCCTGGGCTCAAGCAATTCTCCCAGATCAGCCTCCCAAGTAGCTAGGGATATTTATGAATACTACATAATCTGACTAATTTTTTTTTTACTTTTTTTATAGAGAAGGAGGTTCACTATGCTGCACAGGCTGTTCTCAAACTTCTGACCTCAAGTGATCCTCCTGCCTTGGTCTCCCAAAGTGCTACGATTACGGGCATGAGTCACCACACCAAGTCATATGGACACATTCTTGATAAGAAATGTGCATGATCCACATAAAAGAAACCAGAAAAATCTGAGAAACATAAAAAAATTTGAAAAAAGTAATAGTATTAATAATAACAATAATAGCCAATACTTCTTTTTGTAATTATGGTCCAGGGACTTACTAAACTCTTTGAGGAGTGGTTCTCAAGTAATCTTCCCGTTAACTCAGTGAAGCAGGCTGCGTGTGGTAGCTCACACCTGTAATGCCAGCACTCTGGGAAGCCAAGGTGGGTGGATTGCCTGATCTCAGGAGCTGGAGATCAACCTGAGCAAGAGCAAGACCACTCTGTTAAAAATAGAAAAACTAGCCAGTGTAGTGGCACATACTTGGAGGCCCAGCTACTTGGGAGGCTGAGGCAAGAGGATTGCTCAAGCCCAAGAGTTTGAGGTTGCTGTGAGCTGTGATCCCATGGCACTCTACCCAGGGCAACTGAATAAAACTTTGTCTAAACAAACAAACAAATGAAGCAAGTATTATTATTACCCTGCTCATCATGGGAAGACATAATATTGTAACAAAGGCAACTTCTCCTAATACTAGCTGTCTTAATGCAAGCCAAATCAAAATAGCAAAAGAATAATTCTCAGTTTCACTGTGCAAACTTGGGCAGGTGATTCATCATCTCTGTGCCTATTTCCTCACTCATAAAATGCAAATAATAAAAGTTTCCATAATAAAAGATTAAACTAGTTAATACCTATAAAGTGTTTATTTACAACAGCATCTGGAATGTAATAGGTGTGTGAATGTTAGCTCTATTATTATCATTTCCTACAAGAATAAATACATGAGAACAGTGAAAGAAAATGTGATGACAGGAGTGGGAGAATAGCTCTAGAGGTGGGCCAGCCTGCAGTAAAGCTAAAAATATGCAGTAAAGCTATAATAATATTTATTTAAAAGAAAACTGCATCAAATTGGCAGACAGATAAATAGAATAGAAAGTACAGAAATAAACTCAGGTACATATGAAAATCTAGTACATTATTTTAAAGGCAGCATTTCAAAGCAATGCAGAAAATCTGTGTCATATGAGCAAAATCTGCAGGAACAATCTGTTAACCTTCCAGGGAAAACAGGGTAAATGCTTGACTTTTTTCTTTTAATCAAACTTATTTCATAAGAAGAAAAGATTTAGATGTTTAAAATGCAAACAGAACACGGTTTTTATGGGCACATTATTTTAAATAAGTTATAAATAGGGAAAGCTTTCTTAAGCATGAACTTTCTGGAAGTCACAAAGAACATGAGAAATAAATGTGACTAACAATCAGTTTTAAGTTTCTACACTATAAGGGTGTGTGTGTGTCTTAAATGAAATCAAAAGAAAATATATGTAATACATAAGAGAGAACAAAATTAATTTATCATTATACCAAAAGTTGATAGAAATCAGTAATGGGAAAAACCATCTCATTGAAAAATAAGAGAAATATGTGAACAGACCAATTATAGTGCAAAAAATATTCACAATCATTAACAGGAAAAGAAGTTCAACCTTCCAATAATATAAGTTTGGATCACCAAATATAAGTTTTTGTGCATATCCAAATGCCAAACTTTAAAAGATTAATAGATAATAATTAATGTTGGCAAGAACGTGGAGAGCATGTCGTCCCAATCCAGTCAGGAGGAATACAAATGGGTGTGCTTTTTCGTTGGGAAATCTGGCAACAGCCACTGAAATTTTAAGTGTGCCCACTTGCGGGAATTTGTGCAACAGAAATCACTTGCTAAAGTAGGCAAGGATATACATACAGGAGGCTGGATGTATAGAGACATAAAACCCTGGTTTTGGAAGGGGACCTGCAGGTGACTGGTCCAAGTCTTGAGGTCCACCCCTTGCAAGGATGCCCAGGACCACCCACACTCCTGCCACCCCTTGCTTGGGGTTCCCTAGATCTTCATGGTCAGTTACTATATACTCTGGGAACATGGAGGCTTTTTCAAACCACGAGCAGAGTATCCTCAGGAACCTGTGTAAGCATCAGACACCCACTCTCCTCTGAAGGAGACGCCCAACAGTTTTTCCCTTGGGACACATAACACAGCGTTTCTCAAACTTCAGCATGCGCACGGATCTTCAGAGGATCATGCTAAAATGCAAACACTGACTCAGTCTGGGATAGACCTGTGATTCTGCCTTTCTAACCAGCTGCCTGGTGATGCTAATGCTTGTGGCTCATGGACCCCAGTCTGAGTAGCAAGGTGGTGAGGCACATTCTGCTTTGTACCTTAGTCTCACTATTTGCAGACATGGCTTCTCCACTGAACCTGTGAGCATCACTCCCTTGACTCTCATTTCCTAAAGACAGGCCAAGGCTTTGCCCCTCCCCTAGCAAGGACCTCATATACCTTCTAGTTGATTTCACTGTTCTCACCATCCTGTCTCCCATAGCAGGTGTTGGCTGAAGCTGCTGCAGACTCCCCTCTGACTTGGAAACAGACACCAGACCTTGTGTCCTCCCTGCACTAACCATCCTAGCTGCACTTCAGCGTGCTGAGCAGACCTCACCTCTGATGCCAGCACTTGTTGCTCCCTGTCTCCAGAACAGCACTTTCCCAGATGTCCACAGGGCGTGCCTCTCATTTCCTTTAGGGATCTATTCAAACAAGAAGAAAGCAGGGCTTGAGATGTAAATTTGGGTGTCATCAGCAAACAGATACTATTTAAAAATGGGAGACCAGATGCGATCACTTGGAGAGTGTAGACAGAAGCAAATAGGGAGCCTTGGCTAAAGTCCAGGGGTGCATGCCCATGTGCAGCAGAGAGGAGGAGGAGGAGGCAGCAGAGAGAGGGGTGCCAATGGAAGACCAGAGAAATAAAACAGGGCTTGTCACTAAGGAGAGTGCATGGCTGAAGGACAAAGCAATCGGCGCTCGTGGGTAAATGCAGTGATTGGAACAAGCCGTAAAGCCCAAGCAGCAAGCTCAGGAGAATTGCAGGGGAGACAGAAGCAACAACAGATGGAAACCATTACAGAAAGCAGAAGGATGGGAGGTCAGTAATGTAAAAAAAAAAACCTTGATCCCTGGAGTTGAATCCTGGTTTGAAAGAGCAGTGGGACAACCAGAAAGTCTATTTATACTGTTGAATCCCCAAAAGGCTGCTTGGTGACAAAGGGTTCCCCTGGACAAGGAGATGAAGGAAAAGGCTCAACTAAGAAGGACTGGCAAACCACAGTCTAAGAAGTGGTCAGATCCCCAGGTGTCCCCAACTCTGCTCAGCCAGATCATGGCCTTCCCCTGACCTTATCCCAGCCTCTGTGGAAGCCAGAGATTTAGTCCCTCAGTAGAGTGAACAGAGGGCCTGGTTAGGAGACGCCAAACTGTGGAAAGCAGGCTTGCCACACTAAAAGCAAGGATTCTGTGAATGTGAGCACTCTGCAGGCTGAGGCAACCCTTCCCCAGCCTCATTCCTCATTCGGTTCCCGGAACCCCAGCCACCACCCTACCAGGAAATGGAGAGATTTCCAATAACAGGGCCCAGAAGGTGGAGGCTGCCAAGCCCCACTTGTGCATTCAGAGCATCCCACCAGCTGCAAAGGGCTCATCCTTCAGCTTGAGCAGGGCAACCGGATAGCTGAGGGAAACAAGCATTGTGCACAATAAATCCAAACAGACACAAAATAATCAACCCTGAGAAACTGAAACTAATTTTTTTAATTATCGTTAATACCCCTAGAGAGATACAAGAAGAAATATTATCTGTGGCATGAAGCAATGGCACAATGCTTAACCAAATTCTGAGTTCAATTGGAGGACCCCTAGTTGACGTCCACCAGAGAACTGGTTGTTAATGGGAAGAAATTCCCCACACACTTTGGTGACCACAGGTGATGTATCCTGTGGTGAGTGTGAGTAGGAAATAGAAAAGCTGTTTGGGGTGGGGCTTTTTTTTTTAAATCTCTTACAATTCTATTTATATGCAGAATAAAACAAATCCTGGAAAACTTAACAGCATGAGTAATATTTGAATGTGCAGCTGAAAGTATACCAAGGATTTCTCCCAGGTAGACAAAGATGGGAGAATATTCAAAGCTGATAGAATGCTTTATTCAAAGATGATGAAAGGGTAGTGTGGGATCAGGTAGCACATGAACTCCAAACTGACTGGCACTCAACAGCAAACAATTGTTTTTCATTCCTGAATCTGCAGGCTGCCTGGGGTTAGGCTAACGCGGACAGAGGGAGTGGTTTGGAGGGTTTAGATCTGAACTGCAGACTGGATCAGGTACATTTCATCCTCTTTGAACCCACAGCTATCTGAAGCAGGCTCTTTCCACAATGAAGACAGAAGAACAAGAAGGCAAGCACATTTTAAACCTCTGGACATGTCACTTCCACTAATGTGCCACTGACCAGAGTAATTGACATGGACAGCCCAATGCCAATAGGTTGGGAAAGTACATTCCCTCACTGCAGTTTTGCTAAACCTTATACCTGAACAATAGCCTGAACTCTCTCAAGCATGTTTGGGGAAGAGCATGAACACATGTAACTTCTGGACACTTTCTCGTAATATGTGCTTTTCTCTTGGTTCTTTTATAATGAGATGGTCAGTCAGATGTGGTCACAAGAGGAAATACAGGATAGGCTCAGGAAAAGCCAAAGTTTCTTACGCTCACAGGTCCTACCACAAAGGGCCACCTGGGAAACACCAAGGTGGTCAGGAGGCAGAAGACCTGAGTGAGGAGAAAACATGAGGTTAGAGCTTCCTCTGGGGTTCAGAGAGAAAGGCAAGGCAGGGCCAGGGTGAACATTTAAGGACTGGATAGTTGCAATAATGTCCTTGGGCTTTGGAGTATAAGGGTTGTCTCTAAGTGTCTAGCACCTGGCCATGGTTAAGGCAGAGGAATATTATCTCCTGGGTGCAAAGGCCAGACGGGATTGATTAGTTTCCCCATCAAAGGAATGTTATTGGCTGGGTCTCTTGCTATCTCTAAGATTGGCTAGCCCAGGGAGGGACAGTATCTCCCAAGCAGGAAAAGGTGGTTTTTTTGGTTTCATTTTGTTTTTTTGAGACAGAGTCTCACTCTTCTGCCCAGGCTAGAGTGCCATGGTGTCAACCTAGCTCACAGCAGCCTCAAACTCTTGAGCTCAGGCAATTCTCCTGCCTCAGCCTCCCAAGGAACCGGAAATTCAGGTGCCTACCACCATGTCTGGCTAATTTCTCTATTTTTTGTAGAGACAGGGTCCCACTCTTGCTCAGGCTGCTCTCAAACTCCTGAGCTCAAGGGATCTTCCTACCTCGACCTCCCAAAATGCTGAGGCTACAGGTGTGAGCCACCACACCTGGCCTAGAAAGGTCATGTAAGATGTCAAAACATCATAATATACAGAAAATTTGAAAATATTTACAGCAGTAAAAATTATTCAACCAGTATCCACTACTGAGCACTTGAAATGTGGCAGGTGTGACTGAGGAACTGAAATTTTGTTAGTTTCAATAGCACATGTGTCTATAGAGGCTGTATGAAACATACAGCTGTGTGAACACTATAGTTAAAGCTGATATTTTGATCTGAGGATTCCTTTTACAGACTAAATTCCAAAAACATAGTTTTCTACATTTATGTGTTTGCTCTATCATGAATTTTGGGATTCATTTGGTTATGTTCTTATTCTATGTAAAGCTTAGAAGTGGCTATGAGGACCATGTGGGCCAAGTTAACTCAACTCCTGGACAAAAACTCCTTCTGTGACCCCAACCTCCTTGCCAGTGTGTGTCCCTAGAACAAGAAAAGCTAGAAGATGAGGACAAATTAAAATAAATCCAGCAATATCATTAGGAGTGAACCCCTCTTTTGATGATCAACATCAGACAGGAGCACAGATTTTCCTATTTTGAATAATCTTGCATTATTGTTACATACACTAACATTCCACAAATATTAAGCCTGTGCCTCTCTATTGGGAAGGAGTGTAACAATTGTGACAAATAAACATAAAAGTAGTACACGCATAAGAATGCTTCTGTACAATTTTTTTGAGCACCAAAAATCCCAGAAAGTTGAAAAATGCCAGTAAAATATGAAATTCTTTTTCTTTCAAATTTCTTAATGTCTATCCATTTGAGGAAAAAAAAAAGATGGCACAGGAAAAAAAAAATGCTGCCTTACAGAATTGCTGCAACTGACATAGCTTCTTATAAATCATGCATTGAAAAAGAAAACACTGCCTGTGCAAAGTATATTACACAATCAGGGAGGGGAATCTCAAAGACAATGAAGATAATTTCTCATAGATATTTGACCAGAAAAACATTTTCAGCTTTCTACACTTTTTTTTGTTGTTGTTGAGACAGTCTCACTATGTCACCCTAGGTAGAGTGCCACGTGTCGTCACAGCTCACAGCAACCACAAACTCTTGGGTTAAAGCTATTCTCTTACCTCAGCCTCCTAAGAAGCTGGGACTACAGGCGCCCACCACAACGCCCAGCTATCTTTTGGTTGCAGCCGTCATTGTTGTTTTAACAGGCCAGGGCTGGGTTTGAACCCACCAGCCTCAGTGAATGTGGCTGGCGCTCTATCCACTGAGCTATGGGCACCACCTACACTTTCTATCATGATTCCATATATTTCTCTGGCTCATTATAAAGGAGAAATACCTTTAGAATATTCTAGACTGGAGTGGCGCCTGTGGCTCATCGAGTAGGGCGCCGGCCCCATGTACCAAAGGTGGTGGGTTCAAACCCAGCCTCGGCGGAACTGCCAAAAAAAAAAAACCAGAAAAAACAGCCTGGCGTTGTGGTGGGCACCCATAGTCTCAGCTACTCGGGAGGCTGAGGCAAGAGAATCGCCTAAGCCCAGAAGTTGGAGGTTGCTGTGAGCTGTGTGACGGCATGGCACTCCACTGAGGGCGATAAAGTGAGACTCTGTCTCTACAAAAAGAAAAAAAAAAGAATATTCTAGACTGAATACAACAGCATGCACAAAGGTAACTAGAAATACAGGGTATGAAATCAATAATAGGAGTAGCTGGGTTCCTTATCCAAATAAGAAAGAGAAAAGACAACAAGAAACCAACAGCCAGTTACTTAAAAGACTGCTAGGAAATGCTTCCTCCTCTCTTCGTCTCTTGAGGAGACGTCTTTTGCAAGAGCCAGAATTTCACAATTAATTTTGTAGCAATCAAAAAGCTATGATCTTTCATTAAAACAAATACCATTTTCATTTATCAAATTGGCAATAATACTCTACCAGGAGATTCAGAGCATTTTTTGTATGTGTGCATATAAGTTGGTACAATCATTTTGGCTTCATGTTTAAAAATGCGCCCATCCTTTCTATGCCTAGCAGTTTATTAAGCTGCAGGGATGTTCTTCCTCACTACAAAATGGAATAGTATACAGCCATTAAAATTATGTAACAGAATGTATTGTGATATGAGAGGAGACTAGTTCAAAAATTATGATTGTATTTTGCTAAGGAGAAATTATATGTGCACATAAAAATAATATGAAAGGGATAGAATTATAAATAATTTAAAATTATTTAATTTTCTCTATGTTTTCTACTGTGTCTATTGAACATGTATTATTTTTGCAAGAAAAAAAGTCAGTAATCTTCCCCCTTTAAAAAGGGGGAAGGGAAGGAGCAATTGTTTTAAATGCTGGCACATGATGCTGGGAATCAAAATCGATTCACTTGTGTTAAAAACCCTAATAATTAGAGCCAGGCAATGCCATGAAAAGAGGTTTCTCACGCACAAATGCCTGGTAAGATGTATCACAAAAGACTACAAAAACTATAACCTTGCATAAAGGCCAATTGCAACCTTATATACACAAAAATACCTCTGCAAAGACGTCTGCTTAGGAACTCCCTGTCTAACCTTGAACTGACACCACCCTAGTAGTCAAGGATAATTTTCTCAAAACAATTATGTAATCCTCCTCATTTTTCCTTTAAAAACCTTTGCCTTTCATTACCTCCCTGAATATGCTTATAGTTTACTATGGCCTCATATTCCCACTCCAAGGCTATAATCCTGGATAAAACATCATTTTCTTTAGAAAGATTCCCTCTGTTATTTAGTTGACAAGACCTGGCTGTCCCCTGTTTGGTAGATGCCATCTACTGTTTCATTTTAACAAATTGCCTTTTGCTCAGGCCAGGTTGAGTGGGTTTCTTTTCCTTGCCATCAGTGCTGTCTGATATGCTAACTCAAACTTCGTATCATCCAAAGGTACTGACCAAAGAATAAACACATCCATTAATTTGTGATATTCTACACCCCCTCCACCACCAAAGGCTTTAAGATTTTCAGAAATAAATTCAAATTCTCAACATCCAGAATTGTTGAGACCATCTGTCTTAGCCTATTTATGCTTCTATAAAAGAATACCACAGACTGGGTAATTTATAAAGAAGAGAAATTTATTTCTTGTCTTGTCTAATTGTATTGGCTAGAACTTCCAGCACTATGTTGAATAGCAATGGTGACAGATGACAACCTTGTTTGGTTCCAGTTCTAAGAGGAAAAGCTTTTAGTTTTATTCCATTCAGTAAAATTTATTAGCTGTGGGTTTGTCATAGATAGCCTCTATCAGTTTAAGAAATGTGCCACCTATATCTATGGGCACATTTATGTGCCCTATATAAAGGGCACATTCTTTCTTTATAAAGAAAATAAAGGGCATCCAGATGGGTGCAGAGGAGGTCAAACTCTCCCTTTTTGCTGATGATATGATCTTATACTTAGAGAACCCCAAAGATTCAACTACTAGACTCCTGGAAGTCATCGAAAAATACAGTACTGTCTCAGGATATAAAATCAATGTCCATAAGTCAGTTGCCTTTGTATATGCCAACAACAGTCAAGATGAGAGGTTAATCACGAATACAACTCCCTTCACCATAGCCCCAAAGAAAATGAAATACTTAGGAATATACCTAACAAAAGAGGTAAAAGACCTCTATAAAGAAAATTATGAAACCTTAAGAAAGGAAATAGTAGAGGACTTTAATAAATGGAAGAACATACCATGCTCATGGATGGGAAGAATCAACATTGTTAAAATGTCTATACTTCCCAAAGCAATCTACCGATTCAACGCCATCCCTATTAAAATGCCGACGTCCTCCTTTCAAGACCTGGAAAAAATGATTCTGTGTATTGTATGGAACCAGAAAATACCCCGTATAGCTTAGGCAGTTTTTAGTAACAAAAACAAAGCTGGGGGTATCACTCTACCAGATTTCAGGCTGTATTACAAGGCAATAGTGGTCAAGACAGCATGGTACTGGCACAAAAATAGAGACATAGATACTTGGAATTGTATAGAAATCCTGGAAATGAAACCCAACAACTCAGAGCTATCCAATCTTCGACAAACCAAACAAGAGTGTTCCTTGGGGGAAAGACTCCGTATTCAATAAATGGTGCTGGGAGAATTGGATATCCGAATGTTAAAGACTGAAACTGGATGTACACCTTTCTCCCTCACAAAGATTGATTTGAGATGGATAAAGGACTTAAATTTAAGGCATCAGACGATAAAAATCTTCAAAGAAAGAATTGGAAAAACACTAGAAGATATTGGCCTGGGGAAAGACTTTATGAGGAAGACTGCCATGGCAATAGCAACAACTGCAACAATAAACAAATGGGACTTAATTAAACTGAAAA
>CAUYRH010161187.1:0-15712 GCA_963574655.1 Perodicticus potto
TGGCAGAAGGCTGGCCTGCGGAGGCCTCATGGGTGCCAGGCAGAGGCCCGAGCAGTCTCCAGGCGTGTCCCTGGCCAGGGACCTGGAGGTCTCGGGCAGAGTCCCTGACAGAAGGCAGACCTACAGAAGCCCGGCAAGTGCGGGGTGCAGGGCCAGGCGGTGGCCAGGGAGTTCCTGGCTGGGTGCAGGCCTGCAGAGGCCTGCAGATGTTGGCGTGTATGTGGAGAAAAGGGAATACTTCTAGACTGCTGGTGACAATGCACACTAATATGTTCCTTTTGGAAGGATGTTTGGAGAATACTTAGAGATCTAAATATTGACCTGCCATTCAATCCTTTAATTCCTTTATTAGGTATATACCCAGAAGACCAAAAATCACATTACAACAAAGACATCTGTACCAGAATGTTCATTGCAGCCCAATTCATAATTGCTAAGTCATGGAAGAAACCCAAGTGCCCATCGATCCACGAATGGATTAATAAATTGTGGTACATGTATACCATGGAATACTATGCAGCCTTAAAGAAAGATGGAGACTTTACCTCTTTCATGTTTACATGGATGGAGCTGAACACATTCATCTTAGCAAAGTATCTCAAGAATGGAAGAAAAAGTATCCAATGTACTCAAGCCTACTATACTAGGGGTATAACCCAACTATAGCACAAGAATATGGGGAAAGAGGCAAGGGAGGGGAGGGGAGGGGTATGGTTGGGGTGGAGGGAGGGTAATTGGTGGGCCACACCTACAGTGCATCTTAGAAGGGTACAGGTGAATCTTACTAAATGCACAATACAAATGTCTTCATATAATAACTGAGAAAATGCAAGGAAGGCTATGTTAATTAGTTTGAGGAAAATAGTTCAGATTGTATATGAAATCAGCACATGGTACCCCTTGATTGCACTATTGTACACAGCTATGATTTAATAATAAAGACAATAAAAAAAAGATTCATAACAGTAACAAGATTACAGTTATGAAGTAGCAATGAAAATAATTTTATGGTTGGGTGTCACCACAACATGCACAAATGTATTAAAGGGTTGCGGCATTAGGAGGCATTAGGAAGGTTGAGAACCATTGGCTAGAATATCAGTGAATGGGCTCGGCGCCCATAGCACAGTGGTTATGGCGCCAGCCACATACACTGAGGTTGGCGGGTTCCAACCCAGCCCAGGCCAGCTACACAACAAATGACAACTGCAACAGAAAACAGCTGTGTTGTGGCAGGCACTTGTAGTCCCAGCTACTTAGGAGGCTAAGGCAAGAGAATTGCTTAAGCCCCAGAGTTGGAGGTTGCTGTGAGCTGTGATGCCATAGCACTGCACTCTACCGAGAACTCTGTCTCAAAATAAATTAATTAATTAATTAATAAATAAATAGAATATCAGTGAACAATAATTTCCTATTATTTAAATATAATTATCATTCTTATATTTTCACAGAGTACCAAATACTTAGAAGATAAATTAAAAATGATAGAAAACTTTTAGATTCTTAAAAACAGTCAGATATTTGGGACTAGAAAAAAATGTGCAAATTTACATTTTCACATTTTTTATTCTATACCACCTACAAGTTTGAAAGACCTTGTAGGTCGTAATATGCCTAAATTTTCACATAGAAACATACCATTTAGTGAGACTAAAGATACACTACATAGCACGTCTCACTGTTTGACATATGCCATCACTATTCTCAGGACCATCAAAAGCAAATTTTGGAGAGATTTTTCACTTAAATAAACAACTAAATAATAAAAATATTACTACTTAAAAAGTACCATGCAATGTAAAGAATGTAATAAAATTTATTTCCTACCCTAGTCTCCTAATGCTGAATATTACAGGGAATTTGAAATGTCAGTAACATAATGACAGGTAAATAATATTCAATAAAGTGGAATTCATATTCTACTACCACAAGTCAGAAACACCTAATTCAAAGAAGAAGGGGGTAAAAAAACCCTGAGATTATACATAGCAGTGTTTTAGTGGATGATCTATTATTCCATTAACATTATTAAAAGTTATTGTATAAGAAATAGATCTGTCTTTACATAACTAGGTTGCTCATAGTTTGAAACAAGGTATTTGAAATATGCATCTTTCTAAATCGTAGATTATTTCATTAAAGAACACACAATATTTTAATAGTCATCGTTTTTCTCTTCTGGATTATAGTACTGAGGATTCTGGAAAAAATGTGAAATATCCTCCAGGAAAGCAGCTTTTTCACCATCTATTTAAAATAGTATGAACTTCACAGTTGTCTCAGAATGTAATTATTACAGCATTTTCTTACTTTGGAAATGATGGTCTAACACACTACGTAGATCATAGGAATACAAACTGGGATTTGGAGTCATCAGTTATAGTTCTGTTGCTAATTATCTGTTGGACTTTTGGCAAACGCAATACCCCATCTAGACTCCTTTGGCTTTACATAAAATAAAGAAATATTCACTTCTGTATTAAAGACCTATCGTATACTAAGTACTTTACAAAAATGATGTGTATTAATCCTCAGAACAACAATTATTCCAGTCTTACAGATGTAGAAACAAAAGTTTAGAGAGGTTGGATACATAACCTACCCAAGGTTACACAGCTAAGAAGTTAAGAAGTAGAATTAAAACTCAGAAATTTGACTCACAGCTACCTGCCTGTTTAATCTTTGCACAAAGTTACATGATCATTAAGAATATTAGTACTTACAAATTTTTGTAATAAACTTTGTGGTGATCATCACCACCCTATACTTATTTACAGATAGAACCATGAAGGAAGATATTACAGCATGTTACAAAGAGAGAGACACTTTAGAGTTTTGAGATCACACAAACAAGTTCAAACCCCAGCATAACGTATAACTGATTAATTTATAAGACAACATTTCCTTGACCCCTAACTTGAGCAACCCCCACAGATGTTTTATATACAAAGGTTAGCTTGAGGATTCAGAATAATTTATGTGAATTATCTGGTACATATTAGGAGCTTAGTAAATGCTATTGCTGTTATATAACACCAAATATTTTGTCAAAAACCAGGTATAACTGAGCTTGGTTTATAGTATAATTATAATCTGAGTCCATGAAATGTACAAAATTAATAATTTTTTGGAGGAGTGATATATAGGGCATACACACATACATATATATTTATTACACACACATATATGCATTATGAGGGAATAAAAATTATAAAACTTTATCAAATTACAGAATTCAGAGCCTAACTTAGTTACCTCAGGTTGATCGTTTTGATTATTTTAATTATCTATTCTTCAAATTTTTGTATTCAACATTTCACCTTTAAAAATGACAAAAGAAGGCTAATTATGGCACAAAGTTTGATGTTTCCCTTTGTTTCATCTGAACTTCATATTCCTCCAAGTAGTTTCAAAGCAGAATGCTAAATACGACTTTTCATAGTAATTAAGCATGTGTAGGTTACAAAGAAAATTAGTTCTCAAGCTATTTTTTAAATAGCTGGTTAAATCATGACTGAGAGGTTTATGAAGCTAGATGAGTCACCTTATAGCACAACTAGCCCATAATAAGACACACATTTCTATAGAAAAGAAAAGGAACAAAACCTAAAATCTTTATATTATTTTTTTAACCAAAAACACTAAAGCAGCAGTGAGAATTTTCACTCTACAGAAAGAAAAATTGTTACATAGCAGAAAAAAAACTTCTGTCATTTAAAGAGGTGGTGTAGGATAATATGATTAAGAGTTATATAAAAATATAAATCATTTTTTAAATATTGAAATTTTCATTCAGTAAATATAAAAGAAAGAAATCAGATTGTATAAAGATTTTGAAGAAAAGGTTTAGCTGGCAAAAGACAAACTAAAAATAATACCCATGTGAGAGGTAAGAAGAAAATTTAGGGCTGTCATCCTGTAAAAACAATATTTTTTTTAACTAACTTTGTCTATTTTTCAGTTTGTCTTGAAGTTTTTGTTGTGATAAGTGTATGTAGCTCCATTTCACGCATTGTAACTGCTACTTACTATTATTTGTAACAAACGCATCATCCTCTTTTGATAGACATTTATGTTGCTTCTAATTTCTTGTTGAGTTCCTCTCCATGGGCCTATTCAGAAAAATTATAATCCTTCTGTAAACTGTCTTAATAAATCCCTTTTTCTTGATGTTTCTATTTATCTATTTTGTAATCATTTTTTTCTGTTTTATATTTTCTGAATATTTTTGCCTGTTACTGTCTGTATTTTCACTGGTTCATATTATTTTATGTTTTAAAAATGTGGGGTTTTTTAAAATTCAAATGCTTGTATATAGGTATTTTTTCCAATAGTTTATGGCTTTTGGGTCTTGCTTAAAAAATGTCCCCCATACCAATTCATTTCCTAAATTTTATATCTTTTTTCTCCTTTATCTTTACATTTTGGACAAATTTTGAGGTAAAACTTCAACTTAGTTTCTTCCCAAATGAATATACAATTATTCTAATTCCAGTCTTCATGTGTGCTGCTGGGGGTATATAATTAATGCCAGGGGAATGAACTAATCTGGACCTGTTATTTTAACTGCAGTTAATTGTTAAATTACTTTAAAGATTGCCTTAAGGCCTTTATTCATCTCTTTTAGTTTTTATTAGGACTATGGGGTTTCTCTTTCTCAACTGTTATATTTCAATTTTATGTCTGTTGTGTTGAGGCTAAATTTTCTGATGCTCTTGTTAGTCTGGTCCAGTCTGCATTCTATCTAGGAAATTCTCATTATTTCTGATCACTGATGGTATACTTTTCAATTTCTCTTTTATTACTTTATTTTGTTAAAAATATATTTTCCATAGTTGGTATGAGTATAGAGTGTAAAGTTAAATTATTTGCTTAGCTTTATATTTAGTCCTTTGCCTAATTAAGCAAGAATGTAAACTCCTTGAAAACATCATTTACATTTGCAGATGAATATCTTGCCTACTATCAGATGAATATTTGGCAAATAAAGGTTTTTTTGTAGGTAGTAAATGGAATTCCTAACAAAAAATGAAGATCAGGTTTTTAGATAACTTTCAACACATCATCCTGCATCACCTCTTTAAATAACAATTTTTTTCTGATGATGTTATTACAGAACCTAAACCAATTTTCTTTTTGCAAAACAAAAACTCTTACTGCTACTTTTTATTTTTTTGGTTAAAAATGATGTAAAATGAAGTTATTGAAAGTAGAAACACTTAAATCTTTTTTCATCAAATGAAATGTCTGTATAAACTGTGGATATTTAAAAGCATCACAAGGGATTCACATATATTCAAAGAAGTACTCAGCCATTTTTTTTTTGGATTGATTATAAGTTGAAGTAAAAGTAGAGAAATCAGGTTTGAAAAATATTTCAATTTTGTTCTTTATATTCTTATTTGCATTAATGCATTATAAACATTCAGAATTTGGCTTCACTTAAGATGCAGAAGGCCACAAAAGAATATTGAAACACATAACAATGAGAGAAATTCCATTAGTTTACAAGATTATAACTTTTCTTGAGTGCAAAGAAAACCGAGATCCTAAGACAAGAAAATGAACCAAAATGCAAAAGATGACAGGCCTCTTCCAGAAAAACAAGCAAACAAACAAAAAAAAAACAAAACAAAAAAGGGAACATATGAAGTATTGTTCCTTTGGCAGAGTGCAGGAGAAAGAGGCAACTACCATAAAAAGGACATTTCTTAAAAAGCTAAAATGGTAAAAAATTGTTTAAAACCAAGTGTGGTTTCATGTAAGAGTTTAGAATCTCTGAGAACACCTGACACAAAAGATTCCTTTCAAAGAATTCACAAGAGAGAGATGGAAGGCCGAACAGGAAACCTGAGAGTAACCCCTGAGTTTCATCCAAACATGAAATCCCCAGACTCTTATCTCACACAAAGAAAAACCCTTAAATCACTGGGGAGGGAAAGAAGACCTTCCAACTCCCAGAAACAGATAATGATCCTGTGAAAGAAGTGTAAAAAAATCATCTTCCACCAGAAAAGAAGCAGGAAACCCTCTCTCACCCAAACAGTAAAGGTTAGCTGTCATTGAAAGAGGGGTAGAAGCCAAGTCGTAAGTCCCGCAGGGTGGGATAAGAAAACTCTCTGGTCCTACCATAAGCTTATTACTCATAACAAGCAACAGTAGTCTCTTCCTTGGAAAAGAGTAGAAATTCTGTTGTCACTGATATCAAAGATACAACAACGCTGGGGAAGAAGAGCAGCATTCTGCAGGAGGAGAAAAAGGTGCTTGGACCAAGAAATCTTGGTCCATAAGATTGGTACATAAAGCAGAGGTTTGCTACGCTGGGGGCGGGGAAGAAGATTATCTCCTGCCCAAGACCTCATCCAGGTATAGGTTGTGTCTTGCTGCCATGGCAGGAGAAAGACCTTCAAAGATCAGACTAGGATTTAATACCAAGACTGGAACAAGAGAATGGAGAACTGCTTTTGCAACCACCATGAATCTCCCATTTAGTAACGGAACACAGAAGCCCACCATTGAGTGAACAAGTATGCAGAGAGAAATCCTCCTTGCCAAGGCAGCCATGCAGGGAATATTGAATGCGGAGGGATGAATAGGCATTTTCCAGAACCCACACTAAGAACAAGGCGGCATTAATTCTCCAATGGAAGGATCTGAACACTTTGCTTCACTAAATAGAATAAAAATAAAATCCAAATCCAGTCTAATTTCTTGATTTACAAACCCTCTATGCTAAAAAGCTAATAATCAATATGCTTTTTCCCCAGGCATCCAATTTTACTTATTTGAATCTCTACAGGAGAAAAGTGAGGTTGGAGGGATACTTTTCACCCTAAGTCTAGTTAATGGAGCTCTTCTGGTGCCACTAATAAAGCTTTGAACTGAGTTTTCTACAGTTAGCTTGTCTATGTGCACACCTCAGAATGTCTCACATCGGGCTCACACCTGAGAAATACAAAGCAAATTCTAGTTGCAAGAGAATGTTGGCTGATTTGCACTGTATCTGCACTCACAGAGTTTATTAGCCAAAAGGTTCCCCAAATAACTTTGTGGACCAAATGTGGACTGTGCTGAATAGAATTCTGACATAGTGTAAAAATAATAAATCCAAAATTCCATAAATCAATAATTCACAAGTGTTAAATTGTCTGCCTCTCTGAGTAGTGTGATAAAATCTCATGATGTTGTACTCAGTCTCACCCAGGTTGTGCTTTATCCCTTTGTCCAGTATAGCCTTGCTGTATATGCTGCCTGCCTGGCAGTTACCTAGAATTCATCAAGGTTACCAGAGCGACAGATTACCAGGGGAAAAATGAGTACAATGCAATAGGGTATTTTAAGAAAGACATTATGACATATTGTTATAATGGTTCTATTTTATTATTCATTATTACTGTTACTCTTTTACTGCACGTAAACTATTAAATAAACTCTGTCATAGGTATATATGCATAGTTAAAAACTCTCCTTTGGAAAAAAAAAACCAAAACTCTCCTTTGAATAAGGGGGGACTCTGGTGTTCCATGGTATTTTAGAGATTCCCAAGCATTTTCACATTGTCTCTTTGACCTTACCAGAAATCTAACATTTATAAGATAATCAACTTCTTTATAGAAGCTTATAGAGCTCTTTTGAGCTTGCATGGACATGTGCGCCAGTATGCCTGTGCTCTGTGTTTGTCAATACTTATGCAATGTGTATAGATGCCTGTGTTGGGAGGAAATCAATATGAAGAATGATGTCATGATGTCTTCTCTTTCATGTTTACTAAAACCCTTTAGCCACTATAGCCAATCATGACTTAATATCTTTTAGAACCCAGATTTCAATCTTCCTACATCTCCACTTCACAAAGAGGTATATATTGGTTTAAATTGTTTTTAAAATACCTTATCTATTTCTGGAAAATTATTCTGAAGAATGACAAATATGTATTTATAAGCTAAATATGAAACTTCACACTGTGTTCACTACTCAAATCTCGAGTGAAGTCTGGGAAAACATTTTATTCAATTCATAGACAACAAGAGTCTGTATGTGCACACTTGGCTTTATCCTTGCTACTTAGTAGAACAACAATATCCATTAGATCTCAAAATTTGCAAATACTTCCAAATCACTTCTTAACAGTTTTAATTAGGAAATATTGCATGACTGATAAATGTAGTCATCATTTCCTTTAATAGGTGGTCAGGATATACATCTTTGAGTCTTAAAGGCAGAAAATAAAATTGATATTCACCTTAGATCTAATAACAAAGAGTAAAAGCTTGTTCTTTCTTTCTTTCTTTATTTTTATGACTAATTTTCTTTTTTTCTTTCTTTTTTTTATTGTTTGGGATTTACTGAGGGTACCAAGAATTAGGTTACACTAATTGCGGTTGTTAGATAAAGTTTCTCTTGTAATTGTGTCCTGCCCCAAGAGGTGTGCCATACATTGTGACTCCCATCCCTCTCCCCCTTCCCCTCTCCCCGATTCCTCATTCTCCTACCCCACCCTTTGTATTAGATCATCTACTGCCTTCATACTAGAATTGAGTACATTGGATTTATCACCTCTCGGCCTTTTGGCTAAGATCAAGTGTGGAGTACACTGGATTCTTGCTTCTACATTCTTGTGATGCATTTCACCTCCCACCAGGTTAATACAAAAGATGTAATATTTCCATAATTTTAATGGCTGAATAGTATTCCATGGTATAATATACCACAGCTTGTTAATCCATTCCTGGGTTGGTGGGCACTTAGGTTGTTTCCACATTTCAGCAATTGTAAATTGAACTGTGATAAATGGTCTAGTGCAAATGTCTTATGATAAAAGGATTTTATTTTTCTGGGTAAATGCCTAGCAATGGGATTGCAGGATAAAATGAGATGTCTAATTTGTGTTCTTTGAGGACTCTCCATACTTCCTTCCAAAAAAGCTGTTTCAGTTTGCAGTCCACCACTAGTGTACATCTCCGCATCTATGCCAGCATCTAGAGCTTTGAAACTCTGTGACATGGGCTATCACAAAGTCTCAAAGATCCCTGGGTTATATCTCAGGGTGGTTTTGATTTTCATTTCCCTGATGATCAGGGACAATGAGCACTTTTTCAAATGTTTATAAGCCATCCATCTGCCTTCATCAGAGAAAGTTCTGTTTATATCTCTTGAGCAGAGGTAGATGGGATTGTTTCCTCTTTTTCTGTTGATTAATTTATTTGTAGATTCTAGTTATCGACCCTTTGGCAGATTGATATCCTGCAAATATCTTTTCCCATTCTGAAGGTTGTCTTTTTGCTTTATTTGTTGTGTCCTTAGCTGTGCAGAAGCTTTTCAGATTGAGTCTCATTTTTTAATTTGTTAATTTTTGTTGTTGTTGAAGTGGCCACTGAAGTCTTTGTCATAAAATCTTTCCCCAGTCCAACATCATCAAGGGTTTTCCACACATTTCATCCTAAGATTTTTATTGTATGTATATATACATATATATATGTGTGTGTGTGTATGTAAAATAAAAAAATATATATATATACATAAAATAAAAATATATTCTTTTATATATGTTTTAAATATATATATATACATAAAATAAAAAAATATATATATAAATTACACTGATACCACAGAGATACGAGAGATTATTTCTACTACTGCCTTTCGTGTCTTAGATTTAAATATCTTAGTGGAGCCCGTAGCTCAGTGGGTAGGGTGCCGGCCACATACACGGAGGCTGGCTGGTTTGCACCCAGCTTGGGCCTGCTAAACAACAATGACAACTGCAATAACAACAACAAAAATAGCTGAGCGTTGTGATGGGTGCCTGTAGTTCCAGCTGTTTGGGAGGCTGAGGCAAGAGAATCATTTAAGCCTAAGAGTTTGAGGTTGCTGTGAGCCATGATGCCCCAGTACTCTACCAAGGGCAACATAATGAGTTTCTGTCTCAAAAAAAAAAAAAAACCTCAAAGCAAACAAACAAACAAACCCCCCCAAAACAAGATTTAAGTCTCTTATCCATCTTGAGTAAATTTTTGTAAGAGGTGAAAGGTGTGGGTCAAGTTTCAGTCTGTTATATGTGGTTATCCAGTTCTCCCAGCACCATTTGTTGAATATGATTCTTTTCCCCACTGTATGCTTTTGTTTTGTTTATCAAAGATAAGATGGAAAGTAGAGACTGGTCCATTTCTTGTTTTTTTGTGCCTGTACCATGATATTTGATTACTGTGGACTTGCAATATAGCTTGAAGTCTGGTAGGGTGGTGCCTTCGACTTTATTTTTATTCCTAAGAATAGCCTTAGTTATACGGGTTTTTTTCTGGTTCCATACAAAACAAAGTACTATTTTTTCCAGTTCTTACACATATGATGTTGGGGGGCAGCACCTCTGGCTCAAAGGAGTAGGGCACTGGCCCCATATGCCGGAGGTGGCGGGTTCAAACCTGGCCCCGGTCAAAAACTGCAAAAAAAAAAAAAAAAAATGATGTTGGTATTTTAATGGGGATTGCAATGAATCTGTAGATTGCTTTGGGTAGAATGGACATCTTAACTTAACAATGTTGATTCTTCCCAGCCAAGAGTATGGTATGTTCTTCCATTTGTTAGTGTCTTTTGTAATTCCTTTCTTAGGCTTTCATTATTCTCTCTGAAAAGATCTTTCACCTCTTGTGTTAGGTATATTCCTAATTATTTCATTTTCTTTGAAGCTACTGTGTAGGGAATTATGTCCTTGATTTGCTTCTCAACTTGTCTACTATTGACATATACAAAGTGTGGTCAAGGAAGAAATAAAAAAGGAAATCATTAACTTCCCTGAGCATAACAGCAATGAAGACACAAGCTATCAAACTTGTGGGACACTGCAAAAGCAGTCTGAAGAGGGAAATTTAGCACAGTAGATGCTTACATCTGAAAAGAGAGCATGTTAATAACCTAATGGATCATCTTAAAGAAATGGAAAAGGAAGAGTAATCCAATCCCAAAACTAGCAGAAGAAAAGAAATAACTGTAATTAAGTCAGAAATAAAGAGAATCATTCAGAAAACTAATGAAACAAATTGTTGGTTCTTTGAAAATATAAATAAAATCAATAAACCACTGCCCAGATTAACCAGACATAGAAAAGTAAAATCTTTAATAACCTCAATCAGAAATGAAAAGGGGTAATAACAACTGATACCACAAAGATATGAGATTATTTCAGAGTAGTACCAAAAGCTTTATGCTCAGAAATTTGACAATGTGGAGGAAATGGACCAATACTTGGAATCACACCATCTTCCTAGGCTTAACCAGGAAGAAATAGATCTCTCGAACAGACCAATATTAAGCACTGAGTTTGCAGAAACAATAAAAAAGCTTCCAAAAAACAAAAGCCCAGGAGCAGATGGCTTCACATCAGAATTATATACAGCTTCAAAGATGAGTTTGTACCTATAGTGCCGAACCTGTTCCAAAACATTAATTAGGAAGGAATCTACCCCAACACATTTTATGAAGCAAAGATCACTTTGATTCCAAAACCAGGAATGGACCTAACTAAAAAGGAGAATTACAGACCAATTTCACTGATGAATATCAATGCAAAAATTCTCAACAAAATCTTAGGTATTAGATCACAGGCACCCACTAAAAAAATCATACATCATGATCAAGTAGGCTTAATCCAAGAGATACAAGGTTGATTTAACATAAACAAATCCATAAATGTAATACACCATTTCAATAGAAGCAAAAACAAAGATCATATGATCCTCTCAATAGATGCAAAGAAAACATTGGACAAAATTTAGCATCTTTTTCTAACAAGAACACTTAAGAAAATAGGAATAGGTGGCACATTCTTAAGGTGATTGAAGCCATCTATGACAAATTCACAGCTAACATCGTACTGAATGGTGTAAAACTGAAAGCTTTTCCACTTAGAACTGGAACCAGACAAGGATGTCCACTATCACCACTATTATTCAGCATAGTTCTGGAAGTTCTAGCCAATACAACTGCAAGAGTGGGATATAAAAGGCATCCAAATGGGGGCAGAGTAGGTCAAATTCTCTTTCTTTCTTGATAATATGATCTTATACTTAGGAAAACCCAGAGCCTCAACCACAAAACTCCTGGAAATCATCAGGAGATAAAGCAATGTCTGAGGGTGTAAAATCAATGTGCAGGAATCAGTAGCCTTGTTCTTTATTTTAAAAAGTTTTGTAAGAAATTGCATTTTCAAGTTCATAAGAACTTTTAAACTAATGCGCTAGTGTTATTTCAGGATGTTTGCTTCATCACTGTGAAACTAATCTAAGTGAGAAATTCCTAAAGAGTTACTTAAATAATGATGAAGTTCATTGAGTTCTAGGCAGTGATTTCTAGCTGCAAAAAATAATAATCTCACTATAAGGTCAGTATCATTCAGATACCGATTACATCCTATTTGTTGTACGTATTTGGCTTAGAGTTCTTTAGAGTAGAGAGACATGTAACTATTTCTGGAGTTCTGAAGTGGGTCTTAAGCTGGCATTTGTGTGTATGTCAAATGCTGGACAAAAAAATTACATAAGTTTAGCTCTACCTTTTGATAGTATGCCAACAGATTATCTTAAAACATTCTTTTGGAGAATATGTTTGACAGGACACAACTACTTGCCCTTCTTCCTGGCCACACTTCTCTTCATAACATTATAAAGAGAGTCTACCTCAGATACTGTCCAAAGTTATTCATTATTATTATTCTTTAATTTCACAGTTCCTGGAAATACCGTCAGTTAAAGGAAGAGATCTCCCAATCTTTCAGGTATTTCCATCTTAGATAACACAAGATTATTTCTCTATCTCTAGCTCCTCAATAGATAAAAAGTTATAGCTAGATTGGAGTTTTAGTGTTCCATAACTCTATTGAGTGAACATGGTTAACAATAATTTGCTGTATATTTTTGAAAAAGTAGAACAGAGAACTTCGGAAGTTCACAACACAAAGAAATGATAAACGTTCGAGGTGGTAGATATACGAATCTGTACTGCTCACCTGATCTGATGATTATGCATTGTATACATGTATCAAATATCACTCTCTGCCCTATAAATATGTATAGTTATTAGATATCAGCTAAAAATAAAACTTTTAAAAAGTCTCCCCCCAAAATCGTTAATTTAATTTCATCTGCAAGTAAGAGTCATATGAGATAATTGCAGCCTGTTCTGGGGATTAGGACCTAGAGATCATCTGGGATCCATTGTTCAGCCTACCACACGACCTAAAATCAGATCACATGGCTTTGCATTACTGCATTGTTGAGAGATAATTCTCTAGGGTTCACTTACATTCCTGCTCACCTTGTGAAAAAAGCCAAGTGCCTTTATTGCCAACTCTGGTTTTAAAGATGTTAATAAGGTAAATATCTTTGGAAGATAGAGATTATGTTCTTCTCTGAAGCAAGGCACAGGTTTGCTTATAGTCTAAGAAGATGGAGATGGAAACTTCTTCTGGAGCAATGAACAGGAATGCTTACGATTAGAACAAAAAATTGGTGTTCCCTAAATTCTAGATTCCTCTTTGTATGTGACACCTTTGTGTCGGTCTCTGGAGGGTGAGTCTGAGGATCCCAAAATAAAATTATTGACAGCTATTTATCTTAGTGATAAGCCATCTTTTGTCTCAGAAGTTTCTTGTCTCTTTCCAGCATTCACAAAGTATAATAATCTAACTTTTTTAGCTTGCAAGCATAATAAAATCTCAGAGCTTTCACAGTTCTTGATAAGCTGATTCAGTTGCAAAATATGTGACTTGGATAAAGTATTTCATCCTCTAGAATCTCAATTTGCAATCTATAAAATGGAGCTAATAATAACGCTGACCTCAGGGAGATGTTGAGTGGATTAAATGAGATGATACACATGAGGAGAGCACTCCTGACACACAGCACACAGTCACCAAAGCTGAGCTATTATTGCTGTCATTAATTTTACAATCATAAAGCAAGGTGGTAGAGGCTAAAATTAAGAAGACACCCAAAAGACAAAGTGTCTTGCCATACTCGCATTTAGTTATAATTAAGGTCAATTGCTAAATTCTTGGGCCCACATTTTATTTGAAGTTATATAAATCACAGCTGGAAAGAACTGTAGTAGTAAAAATCTTATGTTTGCATTGTTTCAATTGTGGTATGACTTGAAGTGGAAGAATTGGAACTTAGTTCATCAATGCCACAACAAATGAATGGCAAGTGTTATCACCCTTGTGTACCCATGTTATCCCTGCGTATGTGTTGTCAAACAAATTGCCTATGCGTTACACAAAACGGTGACCTCAAGCCCCTAGATTTATGGAGTCTATTGAAACAGTAATGTTTCTGCTACAGCCATAGGCATTAGTAACTTTTAAATTCAGGCAAAATGCTCCATTTTTTAAATACTTTAACAGCATGAAATGATATGAAAAGTTATTTTAGCATTCCTTCTACTTGGAAATATGTATTTGAGTAAAATTAATTAATAAAGTTTATAAACAAGGACTATAAAATAGAATATGTGTAACAATACTTTGAATAGTAAATATTACTTTAATAAATTTTTCCCTTCTATTAATATTTATAATTCATACAACAATGAAAAATGAATCTTGGAAGATACACTCCAGAAGATAAAAGTGTATTCAATCTTACAAAGAACATCTATCTTGTTCTCTTCAAGAAAGTAACAATTATACCTGATAAGAATGGCTAATTTAAATTCTCGGACCATTTAATCTAATTTTGCATCCTGTTGATACTTTTACATTCCACCACAGTGCCCCACTTTATTTTCTTTATAACATTTATTATTACTTTGTTCATTGATGTGTTTACTTGTTTATTATCTGCTTCCTACTGTTTTGATTATGCTAAAGATGAAGCTTTGCTCTCTTCACTGCATCATTCCCCACCTAGAACAGCACTGTGTCCAGACAAGGTATTCACTTTTTATTAACGGAAAAAATACTAAAACAAGTAATTACTTTTAAAGAAGAGAGTGTATTAATTTTAGGAAAAAATTGGCAAAAATTCAGGAAGGGTGGAAAGACATACGTTGGTAAGTATTTTGTTGCTCAGAAGTTTATTTTTATTAAATCACTAATATGTTTTCATTTTATATGTATTTTCAGTAAATATTGAACTCATGCAACTACCAAAAATGGCATTTATTTATCTGCTTCTTTGTCCCCAAAGATTCCACAAACAAAGCTGATATAATATGCAACATTTGGGGGGTTTTGAATAAACTTTTAGAAGAAAAAAATCGAAGAATAAATGAACCCAGATTGTAGGGCTGGGTTTTTCCCCCCTTTATAGAAAGTATTTGAGCTTACACCAAAGATGTCCAAGATTTATGTTTTATTTACAAATAGCAAAGTCTTTATAGGCTTGTGCTTTAAACTATACAAATTTATCCCAAGACTCAGAATTTCTACCAAGCTTACAAAGTCATTTGTCAAACTAAGCATTTCCTTTTTATCTTCAGATTGGATGGTACAGAATCTAGCTAAATAAAAGAATACACATAAAATTTAATTTTTCTAATTCTAAGAAGCACAAATTGTCACTTGCTATGTGGGCTTACAATGGAATACTATGCAGCCTTAAAGAAAGATGGAGACTTTACCTCCTTTGTGTTTACATGGATGGAGCTGGAACATATTCCTCTTAGCAAAGTATCTCAAAAATGGAAGAAAAAGTATCCAATGTACTCAGCCCTACTATGA
>CAUYRH010161189.1:0-10613 GCA_963574655.1 Perodicticus potto
TGTTCCCTTCTTGCTCTTTAAGCTTACCATCTGGCCAGTGCCACAGTAACTTAAAGAGTAAAAAGAAGGGAAGGAAAAATTAGGGCAAGGAAATAGATACAAGAAAGCACTCATGAGGAAGAATCAGCAGAAAAATGCTGGCAACATGAAATCCCAGGCCAGAGTAACCCCTTCTAGGGATCGGGAGATAGCTACTGCAAAAGATCCCTCCTATATATTAGAAATGACAGAAGGGGAATTTAAAGTTCAGATAATGAAAACAATAAATGAAATTGCTGAGAAAGTGGAAACCAATCAAAAAGCAGTGAAAGAAATTGCTGAGAAAGTGGATAATAAGCTGTATACTTGTGAATGAGAGCTGCCACTTTGAGTTCTTCCACCTGTCTGGTTAGCTTGTTTCAGGCAAATTTATAAGCATGGATTTACAAATCCTTAATGAAAGTCTTTAATTGCCACAGAAATCATAAGATAAAACTAATGTGTGCAGTTGTAAGCAAGCTTTGCAAGAACAATTTGTCAAGGCTTTTAGACAGAACTTTCAATTTATTTATTTTCTGAGCATTTCCATTTAAATTTTTAAAGCAATAAGGCAAGTTTTAAATTTTTCCTTGATGGAAATATCCTACTTATTTGCACAAATTGTAATGTGATAAACGTACTTATCTGTGATGGCAAAGTATTTTGTAATGTTTTTCTTCCATTTGACTATAAATTTATCTTTTATGAGTTTAAAAGTGATGCTTTTCAATGAACTGTATTTCACTCCTAGTGGATAAGGAGTGATTACTTACACATTTTTTTAATTCTACATAAAAATCAATGTTGGACACATGGTATGGGTTTAAATGATATATACATATTCTTTTGATATTATATTAGATACAATATATTATATATATGTCATGTTAATATATATGTTATATATGTGTATAATATACCAAGGTTAGCAGATGTTTTCATGTTTTACCTGCATATTATTGTTATAGTGATATTTCGTTTTGAGATGTACAGACTGGGGACTACGCTTAGCAATATTATGTTGTGTCCTGAAAATCAGCTGATAGAGTAGGTTTTAGCTTCCCTTACCAAGCACACACATATATACAAAAGGGTAACTATGGAAGGTGATGGATATGTTAATTTGTTTGATTGTAATAACAATCTCACCATCATATGTATATCAAAACATCATACTGTAAACCTTAAATATATGTGATAAAAATAAATGTAAATATGTGTAAGAGTATTTTAAATTCTGACTCTCTCACTTTGATAAATTAATATATTGTATTTTCATTTAGTTTACTTCTTTTCTGTTTAGCAAGAAATCTAAGGTTTACATTGCTACCAACCTGGGAAGTATTTTAAAATAATGTTATTTGTTGAAGTACTTTAGGTACTTTTGGTAAAATTTATACAAATATTTGAAAGAGAAACCAATGTCCTCAGGTTACCTCAAATCCCCACCTTGGGTATACATTGTATTTTCTTAAGACCACAAATAATTTTCATATATATTCTTTCATTTGCTAGTGAATTTTCTTCGTTGAGTCTTTTGTACCATTTTTCCTATGGGCTTCCATAAAAGCTTTCTCTATGCTCCTGTTTTACTGAATAGAAACAGGCATATACTTCCATTATCATAGAAATTGTTATTGAAAAGTCCATTTCCCCCAACTTATCTCACATTTTGCTAGTTTTGTGATATTTCTCGTTACAATAGTAATAATTAAAACCAATTTGATAGGGACAAAGTTTTCTCTGGTCCTTAAAAAAGAACATTTAGTTGTTATTTGCACATGGTCGTCATTTGTTTTCTTGCCCACCCTCTCCACTGCTGGGTCTGTCTATTTCCTGTGTTCCTCATTTCCTCTCAAAGTTGTGTTACTATGAGTTCAGTTATGTTTCCTGCAATTTCTCCTTTTCACATATTAAAGCTGGAATCCAATTTTTCTTCTTCATCATTTTCCTTTTTTCTGTGTTTTTATTTTTGTCTAATCATAACCTGAGTATCTCCAATTCTGATTATGCTGTCATTTTACTTGTATTAATCTCTTGATTTCTTTTTAGTTCTTTTCTTTTTTTTAATATTAAATTTTTGGCTTTCACATTTCGTGAGCATATCTAACCAGTGTCTTCACGTTTGTTAGGGTGTCATTCCAGAGATTTCTTTCTCTCTTTCTTGGCATCTGGGTGAGCTTTCATGATGCCTAACTCACATGTCCTGTTGGAAGACCGTTTCTCTACAGGGAGACTTCTATATAGGTGGATGGTGGGTGGGCCAAGATAAATGGGTCAGCTTCATGAGTCTAAGACTCCCTAGCTTGTTGTCACCAAAAAGTGTTAAGAAATATGATTCCTGTCTATTTTCTGGGATCTTTATATTTTATTAATTTTTTTTGAGACAGAGTCTTACTTTGTAGCCCTCGGTAGAGTGCTATGGCATCATAGCTCACAGCAACTTCAAAATCTTGGGTTCAAGCAGTCCTCTGGCCTCAGGCTCCCAAGTAGCCTGGAGTTCAGGCACCCGCCATGATGCCGGCTATTTTTATAGACAGTGGTTTCACTCTTACTCAGGCTTGTCTCGAACTCTTGAGCTCAGGCAATTCACCCGCCTCAGCCTTCCAGTGTGCTAGGCATACAGGTGGGAGCCACCACACACAGCGTGGGATCTTTATTTTTATTCTCCTTTTCATCATGCCTTTGAAATTTCCCTTTACTTTTGCTTTTAGTTTCCATGGATTTTACAGTTGAATTATCCTCCATGGGCTTTCTGCTCGTGGTGGGCCTCTGCTCTGACACAGAGCTTGGGATGTAGATGTTCTGTTTCTTGCTAGGCCCTGACAACAGCATTGGGCCTTTCCAATTTCATATGACTCTTCCCAATTTCAGCTTTTGTTCTCAACTCATCCCATCAACTGTGGAGGGAAACTTATCTTTTTGCTAGGGATCTCTGGTCCCCTGTATTTCAGAATGATCTGAGGTTTCTCTGACTTCTGTTCCATCCAGTAGAACTGCTCATCTTGTGTCAGGGGTTGCCTCGTTGCATTTTAAAATATATAGAATAATTTTCACTTTCCCCACTTTTCTAAAGATTTTCACTTTCCCCACGTTTCTAAAGAAGTTTCTAAAAAAAAAATTTTTTTTACTTTTCTCACTTTCATATTTCCTTATCTCAATTTAATGGAAACCACCTGGAAGCAGTCACAAAATTATAGGTAGATAATCTTACCTCAAATCTGATCTTTACCCTAAGCCACATTATTTATCTAAATTTTTTTAACTGTGCCTTAGTTCCTTGTTTGTTTGTTTTTGTTTTTCATTCTTTCACTGTTTGAAAGCATTTGGTTTGCCCTATCCTATAAATTACCACATTTCTGTAAGCAATTTTCTTTCACTTATACTGGCTAATCATCAAATTACTTCAAGGAGTTATCTGTTCTTGCCATATCTCTAGGAGGTGCAGTTAAGAATTTTACCAATTATTTGCTATTTCCTGGAAAGATTGCTTCAAGTTTAATACTTTGTAATCTGTTTCCCCTTTAGTCCTCTTATTTTAAAGTTTAACTTTGGTTTTTGGCAGTATCTCTTTTCAAGAGAAACATTTCTGTATTGAACAAAGCAAAGTAGGTTCTGTAGAGGTACCAGACCATATGAGTATCGGTGGCTTAGTAAAAGAAAAGCGTAGGTCTCATTCACACAGCCGTTGATGTTGGACAACCAGATCTTAGCTACTGCTCACATCCAGGTGGTGGCTCTGAATTCTTTCTGTTGCACAATAGTTGTGACTTCTATAACAAGTAACTGCCTTGGGTGCATAGTAAGGAAAGAGAAGATGCATCTATTTTAAGAGCGAGGTTTGCAAGTGACATATCACGTGTGGCCACATCTCATTGACTAGAATCAATGACATGGTGTCAAATTAAACTACAAAGGAGACTTAGAAACATAGGCAGAAGGGCACTAGAATATAGGGAATAGATATTTGCAAATAGGGGGTAAGTACCTTTTCTCACAGTGTAGTGAATATTTTAGGTCATCCAAAAAAATGCAATGTTCGTTCATACTTATCCTTTGTATTTATAGTAATATTCTCCCCTGACTAATCTCAAATGTTGTTTTAATATAAATTTCTAAAAAAGAGTTGAATGGTACAATAGAATCTAGAATACACAGGGAAACCTAACTTTAAGCCAGGCACAGTAAATGATGGAACGAAATTAAGAGAATTTGAATGGTGTTTCCAGATAATTTCAATGAGAAGTCAAGATCAGAAAACTCCGAATATTATGAGAACTTTGGGTTAACTAAAAACTTAGCATCAAAAGTAAAATGGAATTTAAATTTTAATGAATATGTGCCTATAAAAAGAATAGAAAAAATAGGTCTCAAAGCACAGAATAAAAATGGCATAGAAGAGGTAAGAAATATATGTATATAGTTTATGTTATAGCTTTATAATACTTAAATTTACAGTAGACTATATTTTAAAGAATAAAGAGTAATGATATTTCAGTGATAAAATTTCTATCTCTTTGGAGTACAGGTGCAGAATGTATAATGAATTAACTTAACAATAAAATTATGAGGAATGTCACTGCTCCATTTTGAGATTGAAAAAATTTAGTCAGAGATAGACTCTGTTTCAAAAGGGCACATGGGTATTAGGTGAATTATCCTGCTTTGTACAACAATACATTTTATAAAACTTTACTTTTTGAAAAGTGTCATATTTAGAAAAGAAAGTATAAAAATGTTTTTACACTTTTAAGAAGTAAAAAAGTGTTTTTACACTTTTAAGCTATTGTTTTAAGTAAAACAATAGCTGAATAATTTCCATTCAGTTAAGCAACAGAACATTTGCAGTGACTTTAACAGTACCTGAATCCCTGGAGCATTCCCATCCACGTTATCTTTATCCTCTTCCCTACTTTGGAAAATATTCTTGGAAATATAACTACCCTTACTAATCTTTTAATAAAAGCAATGCAGGTACTAAATACATGTGCAAAGTAAGTATCTCTTTAGCCTTTCACCAAACTTCCAACCATTACCCCCAAGATAATCACTGTTTCCATTTTCTTATATAAATTTTCATTATACAGTGTTTCCTCACATGCACTAAAAAAGAAATGAATGTATTTTTATTATGTCAAAATTATGATTTTTTTTACTTAATATATACTAATATAATGTTCTCTAGGTGGACACTGTGGATATACTTCCTTCCCCCTAAACGTAGAGTATTTATTTATAGACCCAAATGATAATTTTTCTGGCTCCTGGGTTTTTACAGTCTGGTTGTTGTCAGATTTTGTTTTGAATTATTAAGAATTAACAACCATTTATACTGCAATGAATAGCCTGATGCTTTAATGCTTGGCATTTTTAGTTTTGGGTATATCTTTCAATTTCTTTCTAGTGATTGACTTTAATGTGAACAATTTTTAAAGGTCATTAGATTATATAATCTCTGGGGGGTTATAACATATTTTTAAGCAAACAGTGTCCTCTAGAGCATCTTTATTTTCAGTAATTGGAAAATTTACTACTGAAACTATGCCAGACATATACCTTATGAGATAAATTGTAGGACAAAGTCTAAGTAGAATTATATTTGTTTGAATTGACATGTACACTAGAATGTGAGTTTTCTTAGAGAAGTAACTATACAAATAAATAATACTTTATTTCAATTTAATCTTAAGCACTGTATCATTCATGACATTCCTTTATATTTTTAAAAATGTGAATTTTTCTGAAATTTGGTGGTTTACTTGCAATCCATATTACTCGTGACGTAATAAAACATAAATTAATATGTAATTACATAAAGCCAGTTTGCACTTAAATTTTGATTTCAACAATATTTTATACACGCAGGGATTTAGGCAAATTATTGTCACAGATGCCTGCCGAGAAACCAGGATTTATGCAATGAAATTGCTTTGTTTATTATCATCAGTTACCAAAGAATGAAACTAGTCTCTGCTGACTTACTTCTTCTATACAGTAATATCATTTATTTGCAAATAGTGATCAAATCAAATGGAAGAGAAGAAATTTGTATCATGTGCAATTACACTTTTAGTTTTTTCTGCTATGCTAAACAGCTTACTTTGAAACAATGTCCTTTATACATACTATTGCTATTAATACAATCTCTAAGTATTTCTAAATAAATTTCTACCCTGTTGATATCCATAGTATTCTGATTCGTACAGTGGCTTTCTTGCTGAGGCGGAGAAATGAGAGACTAAAATTTGAAATGAGTACGCAGTCATTAAAAATTTTCCTCAATGGCCGGTTGTGGTGGCTTGCATCTTGAATCCTAACACTCTGGAGGCCAAGGCAAGAGGAAACCTTTCACTTAGGAGTTTGAGATCAGTCAGAGCAAGAGTGAGACCCTATCTCTACCCCCTACCCCAACAGAAATAGTTAACTGGGCATCTTAGTAGGTGTCTGAAGTCTCAGGTACTCAGAGGCTGAGGCAGGAGGAGCACTTGAACTGTAGGAATTTGAGGTTGCTGTGAGTTAAGCTGAGGCCATGGCACACTAGCCTGGGCAACAGAGTGAGACTCCGTCTCCCTCCTGCAAAAAATGTACCTTAATAATTAGCATAGAATAAAATTATGGCCCCAATATTTTAAAAAATAAATTTTATGTTTTACCTTATATCCAAAAGGTATTTATTTACATAGTAGTTTAGTAAAGAGTCCTGATAAATGACAACATTGAATTACCAAACCTCAATAATGTGGCTATAGAAATACCACATAATCCACCAATCCCACGGCTAAGACTATATACGCAAAACATGAAATTGATATGTTGAAGCTATGTCTCCATTCCCATGCTAATTTCAGCATTGTTTGCACTAATTACAATATGGAATCAATCCTAGTGTCCATCAAAAGATGAATGGACAAAGTAAATGTGGTATCTATGTACAACAGAATAAAGAAAATGAAATTCTGTCATTTGTAGCAAGGTAGATGAACCTGGAATACATTACATTAAGAAAGGTGGCCAGGCACAGAAAGACAAACAGTACATGTTACGTGCACCTGCAGAATCTAAAGAATGGCTGATCTCACGGAAGCAGAGAGCAGAATGGTGGTTACAGAGGTTGGGGAGGAGTCGGGAAATAGGGAGAGTAGAGCGATTGGCTAATGAGCACGGAGTCACAATTAGATAGGAGGAATAAACACTGGTGTGTGATTGTGCAGAACAGTGATTATAGTCAACAATTTGTATAATATATTTCAAAGTAGCTAGAAGAAAGGATATTAAATGTTTTCACCACAAATAGACAACAAATATTTGAAATGATAAAAATGATAAGCACCCTGATTTAATCATTGAACAATTTATACTTGTATCAAAACATCTCACCCCATAATATGTACACCTATTACATGTTAATGGAATGGTTAATTAAAAATTATTTTTTTAATTAAAAAAATTAAATAATATAAAAAAGAATAACAGACACATTTTACCCTTCACTTTATACAGTGCAAAATAACAGCGTATTATTACCCTGATCCTGGTTTGGTCCCAGTACCAAGCTTTCTTTTTCTTTCTTTTTCTCCCGTTGGCCAACTTGATGGCCTTGCCCATCTGTGAAAATGAACCACATGTAAGAGTCATCCAAGACTATCTTCACTGGTAGTACATGTTACCTACCCTTATTTTTTTATTCCTTATTTTTATTCTCACATTATGATAATATAATCAAATGCCCATGATTAACGTACTCATATTTTGAGTATTTGTTATATTTGATGATGATTTTTTGAAACAATTATGTATTGAAACCAGAGTGGAGAGCTTAGAACAGTGTAAGAATAGAGTGACACTCAAAATATTTTTTTCCTTTTAAGCTCTCGTTTGACTATTCAAGGATAAAATTTTGGTGAGTGTTTCTCCTGAAGAATTTTCAGATATCCTGACCGAGGACATTTCCTGGGTAATATTATCTTTTATTTCCCTGATTCAGAGAGATGAATGTGTACGCTCTGATACAAAAATGGTTAACATTTCCTAAAATTCTTTGTAAACAGCTGAAACTGTTTTGCCTGAATTTTAAAAATGAATTCTATCAAAATGAAGAATATTTGCATGCATAGAGATTATTAATAAAATCAGCTCAAATCTTTTTTGCCTACCATCTCAATGAGCACCCTTTCCCTCCTGCATTACTTCAGTATGTCTGCCAGCTAAAATCCGTTGATTCCCTAATGTCACACGGAAAATAATTATACTAATAATCATGTTTATCTGAAACCCAGATTTAACTGAATACCCTAAGTATTTTTTTACTTGCTAAGTCTAAAGCACCTCAAATTAACTACTTAAATAACAAACTCATCCGTGTATTGTATAGTTATATTTATTTTCCCCTTGCAACTGTGTGTAAGACTATTTTGGTATTACATGAATTCCTACTTCCCATCAACCACTCAACTATGACTAATTGGTTATACTTAAACCCTTGTGTAGTCCACATAAAACTGGACTTTACAACATAATTTTTTTCTAATTCCGTGTTTGCTGCTGTATTGGTTGGCTAACATTGTTCTGAAAAAAAACAAAAAAACCTTCCCTTGCCAAATGTGGCTACGAGTAATGCTCAAACTGAGGTTGTTACCAGAAAGGCAGGATAAATGCCTCAACAACAATAACTGTTTATTAGGGACCTGCAAGGCACAGCATAAATCAAAGATCATTTCCATGTGAATTTTACATTGTAATCTGAGCGATTAATTGCAAACAATTAGCCCACCAAACAAGTAAATGACAAAGAATATTACACGGGCATAGGTGCAATGGAATAAAAAAATAGGATAGCAAGAATAGGGAATGCAGGAATGTGGAAAGAGGCAAGATGCAGAAATAGGTTGACCAATGTAAGTCTCATATCTTCATGGAGATGAGATTAGATAGAGCAAAGATTGGATAGAATCAATACAGGCAGTTTCTGGGGAAGAGCAGGAAGAGAAAGTAGCCAGAGCCAATGTCCTGAGGCAGGAAAGAACCTGAAGGCTGAGGGGAGAGCAAGGGCCCAGTGTGGGTGGAGCAGGTGAGCAGGGAAGAGCGGCAGAGGAAGTCTGAGATAGAAATAGGAGGGAGAGAGAGAGAAGTAGAGATGGAGATGTGATAGAGACAGAGATAGAGACAGAGATAGAGATAGGCGATGAAGATAGAGATAGAAATAGGATAGAGGTAGAGATAGATGGAGATAGAGATGGGGGTGAGATAGAGGTCCAGCTATAGATAGAGGCTAGAACATTTAAATTCTGCGTAGAGCTGGAAAATGCCATTCCCCATAAAACCCAAATATTTCTAATTGCAGCCACACTAGTACACTGTTGATTGAATGGAGTCAGAAAATGGGACCCCAGAGCCATCCTGAGTGACTTCAGGTGGTCTCTAATAACCTGCTAACATTTCCAGATGACGTGATGGCCCCTCCAGGGGAGGTTATGTAGAGGAGCCGGGCATCTAATCTGGCTTTTGCGATGGTGGGTTTTACAGAAGAGGATGTGATTCGTAGAGGTTTAGACTAAAAATGCTCCAAGTGTAAACAATGTAACTTAAAAAGGCTGCCCATTTGGAATTGTTCGCCCTCCCTGTGAATTAAACCTATTACTGATTTTTTTTTGAATCTTTAGAAATTATAATAGTAAGCTAAAATCCTTCAAACAAAGTAATACCCCTACCTCACAGGTTTTCAAATTGCCGAAAACAGATTGTATACATTTCCCAATATGATCTGAAAGCCTGGCACTTTTGAAGAGAATGCACAGTAATCTGTCCAAGTTTTTCAAAGGTCATCTCACTTGGGCAAGTGTATCACAATTACTCAGCCCAATCACTGCCATTAGAAGACTTTCTGGTGTCTTTAAACTTCCAGTTCCAATTTGGCTATTGATTTAGTAGTTTCAAGTTGATGAGACATCAAAGTACAAAGAAGAACTAAATTCAGGAGAAAGAAGAAAACTATTTTTGGTGAGCTAAAGATAAGAATTGAAAAATTACAGACTCAATCATAACAGCTGTCACTTCATTAGTTCATTCACCTCATTCATTCATTCATCCATTTTCTAACGATTATGTGTCCACACCTCCTCTGTGCCTGCTGCTGGTTGAGGAGCAGAGAGAGAGAGAGAGCAATGACTAAAAGGGACCAAGTGAGTGAGACACGTGTGACTGGAAGCCAATGAGCTCTTTTGTGCCCTTTTCTTCAGTTTATTTCAGGAGATATAAAAAGCAGGTATGTAGGCTTTAAGTTAGAAGCTGACTGACAAATTTGATGAGCAAAGGAGATAGGATGACCAGGAAAACCAAGTAATGAACTATTTAAAATGTAATTTTACGTGAATATGCTAGACAGTAAAAGAGAGAGGTTTCATGATGATTTGAAAGAAGAGCAAGCATTTTTTTTTTTTTTTTTTTTTGTAGAATGTAGACTCTGTCTCACTTTATGGCCCTCGGTAGAGTGCCGTGGCGTCACACAGCTCACAGCAACCTCCAACTCCTGGGCTTAGGCAATTCTCTTGCCTCAGCCTCCCGAGTAGCTGGGACTACAGGCACCTGCCACAACGCCC
>CAUYRH010161190.1:0-12849 GCA_963574655.1 Perodicticus potto
TACTTGGGAGGCAGAGGCAGGAGACTCGCTTGAGCCCAGGAATTGGAGGTTGCTGTGAGCTGTGATGCCACGGCTCTCTATCCAGGGTGACAGCTTGAGGCTCTGTCCCCCCCCCCCAAAAAAAAAAAAAGTTTGAAAATCTAGTGAAGGGAACCTTCTACTGGCCTATGACCTCGTATATGCTCACAGAAATCAAAATATAAAAATTCATCTTAGGTGGGAATTAGCCAAGTTTAAATAGCCCTTTAACCATATTTCAACCTAACACTTTACCGAGGTAGATGAGAAAAATTAAAAGTGAAAAACAAAAATATCAATTTATCTGTGAATTTTTAAGTGAATAATTTTTCTTTGATAACACATATTCTCTAAATATTTGCTCTTCTTGGGAGGTGCCTGTGGCTCAAAGGAGTAAAGCACTGGTCCCATGTGCTGGAGGTGGCAGATTCAAACCCAGCCCCAGCCAAAAACTGCAATACATAAATAAATATATAAATGAACAAATAAATAAATAAATAAATAAATAAATAATTACAACTCTTCTCAGAAAAAGGCTCAAATATCACTGAAAAGTCCTTGACTTGCTGCTCAATGATAGCGGAAACAAAAAGCAAAATCACTAGCCTGATGTGGTGCACATATATATGTAAAGAATCATTACTCTTGTAAAAGCCAAAGTAATTAAGGAAAAGACAAAGTTGTCCCTAATTTTGTTGTTTGGTTGTACTTGAATGCTATGAAACATTTTTTTTTTTTTTTGGTTTGGTTTTATAATAAATAACCCATTAGAAGTGTGTGTTAGTTTTCCATGAAAGAAATAGAAGCCTGATCCATTTCAGGCTTCAATATCTTGATTTGGCGAGGATGGAAATAAAGATTCAAAACAGAATTAAAGGATTGAGGTCATTAAAAAATTAGTGAAAAGCTTTAATTTGTTGATAGGAAAAAAAACTTTAGTTAGCTTGTGAATCCTGCTGTTGTAAAAGCTCTAGTAGCAATTGTAACATCATTCATGGTTCTCTAGGCCTTTTGTTTGTTTTTTAACTCTTGGATTCTTGGCCCTCATTAAGACCCAGTTTGTATTCATTGCCTGCATTTTGGTTTATAGATATATAATTGTTAAAAAAAAAAAAAAGACATGTTCAAAGTGCCCATAATTCATGTCTTTTGCTAAGTAGTCAAGACAAAATCTTGCCATGTTATTATTTCATTTTATGCTAAACAAACACAGAGATATCATCTTTTATCTCCTGACCTTGCTGTGGCTTATGATTAGTCTTATATTTTCTTTGGATGATGAAATGTATGAAAGACTATTATAAAACAAATAGTTTTAATGTTTTTGATCATGCCTATGTTTTAAGAATTTATAATAGTAATGTGAATATACTTAAAAATATATTTACATATACTGTATATCAATAATTAAAACTATTTTCATGGTCATAATATCAATGAGTAACTTACAGTTTACCAAGGTATTGAAAGATAGTAGTAAATTAACTCAGATAATCACTTGTAAGGGATTCAAAATATAATTTTTATGCTAATGTTTGATGTATTAAAAGCTATATATTTATTATTATAGTTTTTACTAACTTTCCATGAAGTTTAATATATATTGATCAGCAGGTTGGAAAAACCTCTCTAATAACATTAAATTTTTAATTGGGAGAGAAACTTTCCATGCTTGTTTATAATAGCTCTACAATTTTCTCAGGGATTTTCTGCTAATGTTTAAGCTAATAGTTTTTCAATTACTTGAGCTTGAACATATTCAATTCGCCAAATAGCATTTCTGATCCGTAACAACAACAGAAATTTGAATGTGCTCTCCTCCCACAGCCCCCATTTCAACTTGGAAGCCTCTGGCGAGATAAAGTGACTACAATTTGGCCATTCTAAACATTTTGCTAGCTCACTTCTTCTGCATCCCCTTGCCTATTGCTTTTATTCACGTTTCTGGAGAAAAGAAAGGCTAGAAAAATAAATAAAGGCATGTGACAACTCCTGCTTAGCTTGCCACATGTCTTTTAAGTGTTGCTTTCAGCTTTCATGCACCTTCCTGCCACAGATTCTTCAGAAGTCACTACTGAGCCCTTCACAACTCCAGATGTTATAATGCATGTATGCATGTGGACTATTCCCCACAGCATCCCTTGACCCATTCGTGGGCCTCTGGGGAATCAACTGTACAGCTCTGTTTTGTTTTTTTTCTTAATGAAATTTTAGTCTCCAGGTGGGGATGGTAGCTCAGTCCTGCAATCCTTGCACTCTGGGAGGTTGTGGCAGGTGGATTGCTAGAGTTCAGGACTTTAAGATCAGTTTGCGCAAGAGTAAGACACCTTCTCTCCTAAAAATAAATAAAACTAGCTGGACATGGGGGCATGTGCCTGTAGTTCCAGCTACTGGGGAGGCTAAGGCAAGAGACTCACCAAGCACAGGAGTGTGAGGTCACTGTGATGCCACAGCACTCTACCCAGGAACACAGTGACACTCTGTTTGGCATGACTAAAGATGACCTGACATGCGCTTTCTGCAGAGCGGTACCCCTCTGCTCCAAGAGAAACATGCTGTAATCCCTGCTACTTGCTAATTTTGGATTTCCAACATCTCAGTGCAGCAACACTCTCCTGGTTCTGCCAGAGCGTCGAAATGTCTTCCCCATTATCTTTCTACAAATAAGGACCACTGGCCACAGTGTACTGCAACTAACATGGGTAGAAACCAAACCTAATATTTTGGGTCTTCCAATCACAGGGAACTTACTGTCTGGTTCTCCAAGTGGTCCTTTTAACCACTGACCAAGTCTGTAGTTTGAAGTGTTTACTTCCTTGGAGGAATTCCAAGAACAATATCTCGTTAGGTGAAAACCTCAGCAGAGAAAATGGGGAAGGAACTAGGAGATTGGAAGAGGTTTCAAACCTAAGGCCCAGAATGATGCTGAGAAAAGGAGAGTGAAGGAGCAGGCTGGGGAGAGTAGTTATGGATTGCTGTGTAGTCACATGGAAGATTGGCAAACTATGGGAGGGCCTCAAACACCAGTACCCATGTACCGGTCCTGTAGTTCCCAAGAATGAGGTTTTTTTTAATTTCAAAATATTAAGGGGTACAAATGTTTTGGTTTCATGCATTGCTTTTGTACATGTTAGCCAAGATTATGGCTTTGCCTATCTCCTGAAAAATGTGTATTGTACACGTTAGCTGCAAATTTACAGCCCCCTTATGGCCCCCTCCCACCTGCTTGTTTGCTGTTGAGTTTTACTTCCAAACATGCATAAGGGTGTTGATTGATTGTTCCAATTTAATAGTGAGTACATGTGGTGTTTGTTTTTCACTTAGAAGAATGATCTCCAGTTCCACCCAGGTTATCACAAAAGGTATCAGTTCACATTTTTTGATGACTGAGTAGAACTCCATGGTATACATATACCACACTTTATTAATTCATTCATGAATTGATGGGCACTTGGATTGATTTCACATCTTTGTGAATTTTGCTGCAAGAGAACTTTGAGTGTACATGTCTTTTTGATAAAATAACTTTTTCCATTGGCTAAATACCAATAGTGAGATTTTTGGATCAAATGGTAGGTCTACTTTTAGTTCTTTGAAGTATCATGAAACTACTTTCCAAGGTAGTTGTACTCGTTTTAGTTCCACCAACAGTGTACAAGTGTTCTTTTCTCTCTGCATCCACACCAGCACTTGTTGTTTGGGATTTGTTCATAAGAACATTTTGATAATAGTCATTCTCACTGGAGTTAGGCATTATCTCACTGTGGTTTTGATTTTCATTTCCCTGATGATTAGAAATGAACATAGATGGAAAATACCTGAAAATTATAAGATCCATATATGACAGACCCACAGAAAACTAAATGGGTAGAGAAAAATTGAAAACATTCCCACTTAGATCCGGAACTAGATAAGGTAGCCCACTCTAACTATTTCTATTCGACATAGTACTGGGAGTTCTAGCCAGAGCAAACAGAGCAGAGAAGGAAACCAAGGTTTCCAAATGGGGAGAGAAGATTTCAAACTATCACTCTTTGCTGATGGTGTGAGCTTATATCTAGAAAACACAAAAGCTTTGGCCGAGAGACTCCTGGAATTGATAAATAAAATCAGAAAAGTATCAGGTTGTAAAATTAAATTAATAGCTTTCTTATGTACCAACTACAGTCAAGCTGATAAAGAAAGGAAAAACTCAATACCTTTTGCAACAGCAACAAAGAAAATAAAACACCTAGGAATATATTTAATGAAGAGGTGAAAGAGTTGTACAGACATGACTATGAATTACTGAGGAAAGAAACTACAGAGGATATAAACAAATGGAAAAATACATCGTTCTCATGGATTGGCAGAACCAACACTGTTAAAATGTCTATTGCTACCCAAAGTGATCTACAGACTCAATGCAATCCCTATTAAAATACCAGTGTCATTTTTTTTTTTTATTTTTAAGTGTTAATGTATGTTATATATATATTTTTTATGATTGGGATTCATTGAGGGTACAAGATGTGTCACACAATACCAGTGTCATTTTTCATAGATCTAAAGAATGAGCTTTGATTAGCATCTCAGCCTCATTAAGTCACTGGCTGGGAGCAGCCTGTGAGAAGTGGGGTCTTCACACAACCATGGCACGGCAGTTGGGACCCCTGGCCCATTATACTTCCTACAGTTGGATTTCTGGGAGGCATATTTTCATGGCCACCTGCCATAGTTCTCTTTCCCCCAAAGTGTGAATGTTTGGACTCCTAGAGTGGAAAGAGTTCTGTCCAAATACATCACTTCATTAAAATTCTCAATTAAGCACCCCCTCCCTTTGTCTTACACTTTCTATGTCCATCTCCTAACTCTTCATATTCTCAAAGTGTATAAAAAGATTCAAGCATCATGGAACAGTTATTCTTTATTCCCTTGGGAAATCTCTGTATGTTCTTGATATTACCCATCAATATTTTCTTCCTAGAAGTCTTCGTTGTCTTGAAGAAGACTTCTTCATTTTGAAGAAGACTTCAAAAGTCTCTAATTTTGACATTATGTAACATTTCTATTTCTGAAGCTAGTGAAAATTGTTGAACTAAAGGTTGGCTAATTATTTTCTTAAATATTGAATCTGATAAAAAAAACCTCTTAAAATAGCTATTTTATATAAAAACATACATACAAGTTTCTCAGAAAAAATGATGATATTTGACATCCTTGCTAATTAAACATGCCATTGTGACTCATGAGGGTCACACACACATTTCTGTTTATTTTATATATTAGAATATTTATATCAATTTATATGCAGTCCTGGCAAAGCAAGCTTACATGTTTATCTATTCATTCTTTCTCCTTCAAATGTGAATAATGTGTAAGAAGTCATTTTTTATTGTCTTTTATGCTCTTACCTATGACACATACTGATTTATAAACAGTTTTACAAATGCAAATATATTCCAATTTGAAACCCGTAGATGAGAAAGCAAATGAAAATAACTTATTTTAAATGTTAAGAAAGTAATATGTAACACATGAGCTCTTTGCAAATCAAAATCTAAAAGAAATCATTAGGAAACTTATATTGCAAAAAAATACAATTTTGTAATTTTCAAAACTAGCCCAGGTTACAGTAAATTGATAAAAATAAAACCAAAATGTGTAGTATTTTGAACTTTGTAATCTTAATATCCAGAAGACTTAATACCCATTACCAAGTTATTGATTTTGGCACACAGAGCATAGAAATTGTATATTATTTATCCAAGGTAATGGCTGGTTTTGAGCTGAATCTGTAGTTAGTCTAAGCAGGTCTCTTTGAATGCATAGATTACATGAAACAATTCCTAAATTACTGAATGATTTATCATAATTCCAAATTAGAAAACATGGCAATTTTCATTGTTAAAATTTTCATTTAGGTTGAAGTCAAATTTAATAGTGTTGGTGGAATATTTTAAATTATATTGCAAAAGTAGTTGATGGGCCAAAAGTCATCATGGCTTGGTACTTGATTAGAAGAACTGACAATTTAGTAACTTATCTAGTTTTAGTTCTTTGTTCATTGAGAAAATTCTAAAAGCATGCTTGTAAAAACAGACTACAAACTAAGTATTGTAAATTTGATATTTAATAGAGCTCAATTTTCAGGTAGTTAAAAAATTAAAAGAACTTTATCTTTATACATTTAAGTATTACTAACAGAAAAATCTAGTATCAAAAACAGAGACAGATCACAGATGAAACAACTTAAATCTTCCATTGGTTGGAAATATGATCTAAAAATGAAGATATTTTTTCTTTTAATAGGATGGAAGAGCTGGCTATAAATCAAGCTTATTGTGAGAAAACAAAAAAAGCTCAAAAAAATTATAAAAAAATTGTAAAGCTATGACAAAGCTGTGGAAATAAGAACTAAAATATCGAGATTCTGGAAAGGGAGATTGGAGTGAGGTGAGGTAATGTCACCTCTCTGGAGTCATTTGCTGATATCAGGTTTAGGACATTAGTTAGAGCATTCAGGCTTTGGTGGATAGAGGGATACTTCTGGGAGACAGCAATATCAGTCAACCCTTTAGTAACTTCCAGCTGGTGGATAAAGTTTGAGATGTGCAGCACCACAATCTAAGTAAGAAATAACAGTGGATAACTTCATTTGTCACACAGCCAGTTCTCCCACCCCAAATGATTCTCCTAACTCGGAGGCTATTCAAAGGGGGGAGATGGCAAGCTAAAGAGGAAGATTTTGAATCCAAAACAGAATTTTCTACTATTTCCTTGTCCTTTCCTTAAAAATCAGAGTTTGGAGATTATAAGAGAGAACCCATGATGAATTAGCTTTTATTCAAAAGTCCTGGAGATCTTCATATAGGAATAAGTGAATCAGAATTACTAAAGCTTTGGTTTTCAACCTTCCTGATGCTGCAGCCCCTTTAATACATTCCTGTGGGTCATGACCTACAGGTTGAGAACTGCTGTACTAAAGCCTTATAAACATTACTACCTGCCTCAACGCAGCTCAGACCCTGATTTGATTATGGTCATCAGCCACTATTCTATCAGTCCAGCAATGAGAGAAGTAAAATATGATTGCTAGAGAAAAAGAACACTACATATTTTAAAATATATGATGTCCAGCATTTAATTTAAGAAAATTATTAGAGATGCTAATACCAAAAAGAAAACCTTTAAAAAGAGGCGCAGTTGATCCAAATATTAGAGTTACTAAAAAAAGACTTGAAATAACTATAATTCTAAAAGAAAATAGTTGAAGACATAGAAAAATAGATGGAAAGATGGAGAATTCCAATAGGAGGAAAAACATCTGTAAAAGAGATCTGAATGAGAAATTTAGAACTGAAAATTGATCTAATCCAAAATAAAGAGTTTAATAAAGAGTTTGACAGTGGATTAGAAATAAGCAGAAAATAGCATTAGTAAACTGGAACACATATCTGGAACCCAAACTAGGGAAACATATGAAATACCAAAAATAATATATGAAGCATGGCAATGGAAAGGTGTAATATTCATTCCACAGGCAATGGAAAGGTGTAAGATTCATGTAGAGTTGAAGTTCCAGGAGAGAGGAGAGAGACAGACTGGGACAAAAGCAATCACTGAAAAAAATAATGGCTGAAAACTTTCAAAACTGACAAAAAGATAAAAATTGGATAACATCTGTGAGGAAAAGCAAGGTAAATATCAAGTATAGCACGCCTAGACCCACCGCACTAAAATTGTAGAAATTCACAAAGAGAAAATCTTAAAAGCAGCCAGATCAATACCAAAGAAACAAATAAAAATGCTGACAACCAAGTTATATAAGATTTCCCTACCATTAAAAACTTTCTTAACCATGCAGGTGAATTAAAGAAATGTTTAGGCAGACAGAAACATAATAGAATTGATTGGCAGCCTCCTTGCACCTTATATATACTATATATATGTGAAGATTCTTACCTCTTTGGGGGGAGGTGTGAATTTTTTCATAAAAAAAAATGAACCATGTAAACATAAAAGAGGTAAAATCTTCATTTTTTAAGGCTGCATAATATTCCATGGTGTACATATACACAATTTATTAATCCATTCATGGGTCAATGGGTACTTGGGCTTCTTTCATGACTTAGCAATTATGAATTGGACTACAATAAACATTCTGGTGCAAATATCTTTGACATAAAGTGATTTTTTTGTCTTCTGGACATATATCTAGTAGAGGAATTGCTGGAGTGAATGGTAGGCTTATTTTAAGAAAAAGTATCCAATGTACTTAGCTCTGCTATGAAACCAATATATAAACACCCACACTTCCATATGAAAGCTATAACCCAACTACAGCCCAAGATGAAGGGAAAAGCGGGGGGGAGGGAAAGGTAGGAAGAGGGGGGTAATTTGGTTGGACCACACCTATTGTACATTTTATAAGGGTACATGTCAAATCTACTAAGTGCAGATTATAAATGTCTTAACACAATAATTAAGAAACTGTGGTGAAGATTATGTTAACCAGTTTGATGAAAGTATTTCAAATTGTATATAAAACCAGCACCTTGTACCCCATAAATGCATTGATTTACACAGCTATGATTTAATAAAAATAATGAAAGCAAAAAAAAAAAAAAAAAGGAAGAAGGAAAATGAACCTAGAATATATGAATTCAGGAAAGAATGGTTAGCAAAGGAGAAAGTCATCTTGATGAATGTGGACTGGACAAGATAATCATAATTATAGTTGGTGCAGTTGTCCATGTATACAAGTAAAATGCATGAAAGCAATAGGGAGAAAGGTGAGAGGGTGTATCTGGAGATAAAGGGGTCTATCGTGGAATCCTAAAGGATTAATTTGTGTTAGATTACAATAAATTCTATAAATTCTACAAAAATGACTATTGTGATCTTCAGTAACCATTGAAATCTAGGAAGAGATGTTATAATTAAGAAATGAATGGAAGAAAAATAAAATGATTACAGAAAAGATTAAAAATTAACTTGATCTTAAAGCAGGTCAATAAAAGAGGAAATGAGTAATTAGATTGTATATATGAAGCCAGATAATTCAAGAGAACAATGATAGATTGGATTAGAAAAATAAAACTATAATTATATGCTGCTCTTACGAGCAATATGATAACATAATGAGAGAAGCTGGCATGGATGCAGAGAGAAAGGAACGCTTAGACACTGTTGGTGGAACTGCAAATTACAACCTGTTTGAATTACAGTGTAGAGATTCCTCAAAGAACTGAAAGGAGACCTACCATTCAATCCAACAATCCCACTACTGGGATTTACCCAAAGAAAAAGAAGCCACGCTAATTTTATCAAAAAGATACCTGAGCTTGAATATTTATTGCAGCACAATTCACAATTGCAAAGATGTGGAATCAACCCAATCCCTCAGTTTTGAGTGGATTAACAAAGTGTGGTATATATATAATCAACCACAAAGAAGGATGAATTAATGACTTTTGCAACAATTTAGATGAAACTGGAGACCGTTATCCAGGTGAAGCATCCAAAGAATGGAAAAAGAAACACCACATCTACTCGCTTTTAAACTTGAACCAAACAATGAACACAAGTGCACAGAGGAAATTAAAACTTGATGGTAAACAAGCAGGGGATGGGCGAGGAAGTGATGAGTGAAAGCCGACCTCACGGGTACAGTGGACACTGTCCGGCTGATGGGTACACTTATGGCCCTGACTAAAGCATTACAAAACATATCTATATAACCAAAAACATTTGTACACCCGTAATATTTTGAAAGAAAGCAAAGTAAAATAAAATAATTTAAGAGTGATTGAAATCTAAAGAATGGAATAAAAGGCATATTATGCAAATACAACACTAAAGAAAATGTACGTGGCTTCATTAATATCAAAGATGATTTTGCAGCCAAAGGATTGTTATATATGAAGAATGACATTTTATAATGATGAAAGAGTAAATAAGTGGGAAAATATGACCTTTCTAAGTCTCTCTGCAATCAGCGCAGAGCTTCAAAAATGCATAGGAAGTACAGTTCACAATACTCAGGAGCTGCTAAGATCCACGGTTAAATCAAATCAGTCAAGATGCAGACGATATGAACAACACAATTAACAAAGCTGACCTAATTGTCATATCATATGTACTATACTTCATAATGACAAAATTCAAATTATGTTCAGGTGCACATAGCCTTCTCCCAACGTGACAGGAGACAGCTTTGTAAAAATAACATTTTATCATCCAAAGCAAAGGAAGTGTTCTGTGCTCAATCTTCCGGGTCTCCGCGCAGAATGTCTACCGACTTGGGAGTACGTATTATGCAAGGAAAATGAGCAATATCCTACAGCACTTTTCTGTGCTATGAGTTAATGTTTTTCACACAATTAAAGAAGGACTGAAAGCCTCATAATGCATGTGTCATGAGCTCCTGTTTTGCAAGTGCAGATCAACGTTGTTACTTTTATTTTTTTTAAAAAAGCGTTATTTGCTCAGATGGAAGATAAAAAGTGTGTTTTCTTTTTAACTTAAAAAAGTTTCCTTGCAAGTATTTATAATGCTAGCTTCTCCTTTTAGTTGTGCATATATAATTTATATTGCTTCAAACAGAAATTCCCCTTGATGTTGACACTAAAATTAATGTGCCTTTCAGGCCAATAGCCCAACTTGCCATTAATAATGCCAAGATCATGAGGTCCACTGATCATTGGCAGTGAGTAAACGTATGCTATGTCTATAACAACCCTCTGAGCTTCGTTGGACATTTTATAAAATGTTAGTGTCTAAAATGGGAAGTAAAATGTAGATGTATTAGCACAACATTTTTTAAAAGAACTGCTTAAAGAGTATGCCCTTTGAATCAGTAACTTCATCTTTGTTTAATAGGCTCAGTCCTTTAATTTGTCAGAAAAGACTCAGAGTCATCCTTTTTAAGGGAGGACTGTGCTGCAGGCTTTGCTTACTTAGAAAACCAAATTGGAGGAAATACTGCTCGGTTTTATTTGTATGTGGTCCCAATAATATGCAGAGAGCAAAATTTGTTGCAGGTCTGACCAAACTAGGTATTAGAAATATTTCGTATAAAGGAAATTACAGAAATGTGAAATCAGCTCAATTTTAAGAAAAATCTCTAATTACTTGTTCTAATAATAGTCATCTGCAAAGCATGATGTTAACTTTAAAATGAGCTAAAATCCAGCTAAAACGTACCCTATATCATTACTCTCAGGCTTTCTATCGGCAAAGTGTCATCAGTGAAGATGGGTACAGCATGGGGAAATGTAAGAGTGTACGAAGTTTGAATAAACTGGTGAAATGGTGAAATCAGACACGTTAGCCAGAATGAAAGTGTACTTTATATGTGAGGCTAATTAGGGGTAATATGTAGTTCATGCATTGCTCAGGGATTTAATTTCACAGATTTGTCTAGAAATGCATGGATCTAACTAAGAACCCATTTTGAATCCTCTAATTTCTAGTCCATATATATATCTGACTAATGCACAGAAATGTGGGTGAGAGTTGACATTTTAGTTTTTAATTAATTACTCCCCTAAGTATCTTGCTTGAATGTACCATAGAAAGTGAAACTAAGTGCTTCTTTGACTAAAATGTCATTATTTTTCATAATCTATACCAAAGGCCAGCTTAATGGGTTACAGTTTCACGAATAATTAGACTAAATTATAAAATGTCAAAATAAATGAACAGGCATGCCCTTTGTGGTGTTTTCTTATTAAAACACTACTAATTTGCATATCAGCCAGTTTCCAAAGTGGCTGTATTTAACTATTCTTTTCAGCACTGTATGAACCATCTCGTTTCATCTATATAGGTGTTGTTTGTAATTTATAAAGTTGCTATTCTTAAGGTACAATCTTGGAAGATTTTCTTCTCCTGAAGGGAAATTTACATTATCTGATAATTTCTCACTGCACATTAATGCTATGTTTTCTGTACAATATGATTTCAGCAGGCAGGTCAAAAACTTTTTTAACCAAAATCCGTTCCTTCACTGCCCTGAAGTTTTCTCCATTATTCGCTAATGGTTTAAATGCCCAAGTGTCCAGGTAGAGGTCTTATCTCTGAGTTATACATTCAAAACAAGGGCAGGGAAACTTGAATCCTTTCCACCTTTCTTTCTATTTACTCTTCATGAACTTCATATATCACTCAGCCCTTTGATAACCAACTTCTCACTGACTTTAGTTTACTCTTTCTAATTCATTCTTCAAGCCACTGATAGCCCTCGATGGCCCTATCAGCCTATAGCCAACGATTTTGCTGAAGCCATTCATGTTCTTTGTCAGTAAGCTCTTGCTTCTTGGCAGTGTATAAAAATATGCATTTATTTCTTGCACATTCATCTCTCACCTGGCCCGTCTGTGCTGCTTCTGACTGGGCCCAGGGGCACTCTAAGTGCGGGTGGAGTCCACCTATGCTCCATGAGTCTTTTATTTTACTTGGACCAGAGAACTGGCCAGGGGGTTTTGGCCCGTGATGTGAGGTGATGGCAAAAAATTCAGGAAAACAAGTGGAAACGTGTGAGTCCTCTTAAGGACTGACGTTAGAATTAGTCACTCACTTCCTTCCACTTTCTTTCTTTCTTTTTTAATTATTTTTTATTGAGTCATAACTGTGTACAATGATTCAGGCTTGGAGTACAGTGTGCGGGCTTCCCATACAATCGGAGATATTTTTATCCACCTGATTAATGTAACATTCATGATATTTTCTCATTTCCAACCACTTTCAATTGGCCAAAGTAATTCCTGTGGCTCAGCCCTGTGTCAAGGGGTTGGGAACAACACACTGTGTCTTGTGTCAGGAACAATAAAGGTAAAAACAAAGAGT